>JAXIVJ010003053.1:67500-99355 GCA_036785665.1 Chirona hameri
TGCCCGGAGGCGGTGTAGTATGTCCGGAGGCGGTGTTGTATGCCCGGAGGCGGTGTGGTATGCCCGGAGGCGGTGTAGTATGCCCGGAGGCGGTGTTGTATGCCCGGAGGCGGTGTGGTATGCCCGGAGGCGGTACAACACCGCCTCCGGGCATGATGATGATAATGATGATGATGATGATGATGATGATGATGATGATGATGTGTTGTATGCCCGGAGGCGGTGTGGTATGCCCGGAGGCGGTGTAGTATGCCCGGAGGCGGTGTTGTATGCCATATCGGTGTTATTGCCCATAAAGCCGATATGGTCCCATAGCGTGAAAAGCTCAGTAAAAAGCCACCTAGCGAGAGAATTATAAGCTTAGGCTAACGAGGACTAATTTGGGTATAATTTCCAAACTATACATGATAAATGCATTTTAGGGGTATCATTCGACTCACGAGAACCTCCTCTATCAATCCATTGATTTTTTTCGAAAACAATCCACAACTTTTTGTTTGAAAGTTTTTTGCATTTTTTTTGGAAAAAAAAAGTTTTTTGAAAAACAGCTCTGATCATCGTGTAGAGCATGAAGAAATACACCGAAATATATATGTTTTTTGTTTCCCAAAAATTCGTTCTCAGAGTTATTGGCATAAATAGTTTGATGACGTCATTATAGTGCCGAACATAGACGCGTTCGGCACGAAAAGCCAAAACCGCTTAGAATTGACGGACAATCAAAAGTTTACATATTTTCATGATCGCCATGATGAGCGCTATCGATTGGTACTATCGGTATACTGATATCGATAATCGATACCGAATTATTGACCATAAAGCCGATATGGACTTTTACCAAGCCGAAGGGGATTCGATTTTGAACATGTCGATATGGCCCATGTAGCTAAGATGGTTTTCAAAAAACGGCCCAAAACAGCCTATTTTGCAGCTTCATATCTCAGAGTAGGTACGAGGTACCGGTACCGGTACGGTACCAAAAGATAGATCCATCCTTTCTTAATCGGGCAAAAAATCAAGAGGTCACAGGTCACAAGGTGACCTGAGATATAGCCCGAGCCGCGGAGGACTAAAAAGCCCATATGGCCCATTGGGCTAACGACCAAGACTATATGGCCCACTTGTCTAACCTAACCTAACCTAACCTAACCAAAGGAGCCACATCGTCTTGTTTCGGGACCATATAGTCTTGGTATAAAGCCGATATGGCTTATCATTTTTTAGGGGTCCAAACATTTTTGAGGGGGTTGCTGATTTTTGTACACGTACCCCTGACATTCCTCTATCTAAAATTGGTTTCACTTTTTATGCTACTCACCTAAAATTTTATGCTACCGTCGTTTTAAGAAATAGTTTTTCGTCGAAAATGCCACTTTCGACAAATGGATATAAAACCTATGTTTTTTTTCCTACCCGGATGAAATTTCGTCTCGATGTCTATCTCTTTATCCTGCTCTTACCTACCGCCTTGGTTTTTAACCTACTCGATTTCCATATTTTCGAAAAAGGGCCAAATGAGGCCAAAATATGATGACAGGGTATGAGATCACTGATAGCTATGTACAATCAACTAAAGTCATAGCTTCCCATGTAAACCTACACAATGGAATAACTTTAAAACTACTAATCTGATTTTCAATCCGTTTAAAAAATCGGACTCCCCCTGCAATTGTACATCCGAACAGTTATCATTTTTTTCAAAAAAAAACATAGGGGGCGCCAAAGTCGTTTTTTAATATTTTTGTAACTTACCTACTTTTTTTCTTCCTTAAGATTTTAAAAATACGAGATAGTCAAAAGATGCAGCGTGAAAAACTGCATCTTTTGGCAGGTCGGAAATGTTATTATTTTTTTTTTTTAATTTTAAAATTGTAAAATAGCAAAAAAGTGATGGTTTTTTATTTTTAAGTCTTTTGGTATGGCATTTTTTGCAAAACTGTACTTGAAGCAAAGAAAGAACGTAAGACGGCGAATTTTTAGAAACAGAGAAATCAAAAATCGGTAAAGAAGTTTTTGAGATATGAGGGATCACATATTCAAATTGACGCGTTCACAAAATTTTCAAAGTCCCAAATATCAAAGACGGAAAACGTTAAGTAAGGATTTTTTTGTTTAGTATACCTTAGAATTAGCTATATTTTCCGTTTTTGGCATTTTAAAAAAATCGAAAGTTTTTTGAGTATATGTTTTTTGGATTTTACTTTTTTGATTTCGATTGATACAAATATGGTAGAAGTTTGGATTTCACACATTTTGAACCTCTTGACATTTTGTCGTACATGGAGTTTCAAGCGACTTAATGGCTAAAAACGTTTTGGCGGGAAAAAACTGGAAAAATTCCAATTGAATGACAGCATTGTGCTATAGCTCATAAGAAGTGCAATGAGATGCTCAATTCGAATCTGAAATAAAAAACCAGAAAAAGCTTGTGACAAAGACGCTATAATTGTTTACCGATCTTTTAAAAAAAAATTGGTTTTGAGTATTTTGACAAAATGAAATAAACATCAGATGTGGAATTGCATGGAACATCCAAATCCGGTTTCATATTTGAAATCCCTTTGTAAGTTTTTGAGTTATTCAGCTCCAAATAGTCCAAAATATATATGCGTCAAACTTTTGATGGACATTTTTTTTAAAGTTTTGAAACATGTTTCTCGTACAACTCAGCGAGCTGAACAAGAATCTTTTTTCTATTTTCTTCTAGCTCTAATGGTTTTTTAGTAATAGCGGTTACCATTTTAAGGAATTTAACACGTCATTTCTTAAACATGGCTCAGTGTATATGCTCATAACGTGCTCAATATTAGACCAATCTTAAAACAAAAGACATTTTTGGATTCAGCAAGAACGGGGCATCATTTTTCAAGTATGGAGACCCTTTAATCTATATTTATATTTTCTGTTTTTGGCATAACAAAAAAATCAAAAGTTTTTTGAGCATATGTGTTTTTGGTTTTACTTTTTTGATTTCGATTGATACAAATATGGTAGAAGTTTGGATTTCACACATTTTGAACCTCTTGACATTTTGTTGTACATGGAGTTTCAAGCGACTTAATGGCTAAAAACCTTTTGGCGGGAAAAAACTGGAAAAATTCCAATTGAATGACAGCATTGTGCATGTATTTTGACAAAATGAAATAAACATCAGATGTGGAATGGCATGGAACATCCAAATCCGGTTTCATATTTGAAATCCCTTTGTAAGTTTATGAGTTATTCAGCTCCAAATAGTCCAAAATATATATGCGTCAAACTTTTGATGGACATTTTTTTTTAAAGTTTTGAAACATGTTTCTCGTACAACTCAGCGAGCTGAACAAGAATCTTTTTTCTATGTTCTTCTAGCTTTAATGGTTTTTTAGTAATAGCGGTTACCATTTTAAGGAATTTAACACGTCATTTCTTAAACATGGCTCAGTGTATATGCTCATAACGTGCTCAATATTAGACCAATCTTAAAACAAAAGACATTTTTGGATTCAGCAAGAACGGGGCATCATTTTTCAAGTATGGAGACCCTTTAATCTATATTTATATTTTCTGTTTTTGGCATAACAAAAAAATCAAAAGTTTTTTGAGCATATGTGTTTTTGATTTTACTTTTTTGATTTTGATTGATACAAATATGGTAGAAGTTTGGGTTTCACACATTTTGAACCTCTTGACATTTTGTTGTACATGGAGTTTCAAGCGACTTAATGGCTAAAAACCTTTTGGCGGGAAAAAACTGGAAAAATTCCAATTGAATGACAGCATTGTGCTATAGCTCATAAGAAGCGCTATGAGATGCTGAATTTGAATCTGAAATAAAAAACCAGAAAAAGCTTATGACAAAGACGCTATAATTGTTTACTGATCTTTTCAAAAATGTTGTTTTTGAGTATTTTGACAAAATGAAATATACATTAGATGTGGAATTGTATGGAACATCCAAATCCAAGTAGGTTTTTGAGTTATTCAGCTCCAAATAGTCCAAAATATATATGCGTCAAACTTTTGATGGACAATTTTTTTTTTAAGTTTTGAAACATGTTTCTCGTACAACTCAGCGAGCTGAACAAGAATCTTTTTTCTATTTTTTTCGGCAGAGGAGGATAGGTTAGGTGACTTGCCGGACCTTGCCTTGCCGGGACGTGCCGGTCCTTGCGCCTTCGGCGCAAGCGGAGACGGAGTGGTCTTAAGAGGACGTAAAAGGCTGGCTGATTGCGCCGAAGGCGCAAGGACCGGCACGTTTCCCGGCAAGGCAAGGTCCGGTAAGTCACCTAACCTATCCTCCTCAAAGAGTGGCCAAAAAAAACATGACACCAAGAGGGCGTTACCAACAAGACTACAAAAAATTGGAAACAAGATTATTGTTAGGCTTGCTGAGTTGTACAGGAAACATTTGTCAAAACTTAAACAAAAAATGTATACCAAAAGTTTGAGGTATGGCGTTTACCGTTGTTTTGCCACGACCCTAGAGGGTTATTAACAAGGAGCTAGGAATGTTCCAAATACCTTAGAAGATAGCCCAAGACCTCCTCTTTCCAAATCTGGTCTTGCTTTTGTTCTAGCCCCAAGACAAGTTGGTCAAAGAGTGGCGCAAAAAACACATGACACCAAAAAACATTATCAACAAAGCTACAGGAAAATGGAAAAAATATTCGCGTTCGGCTCGCTGAGTTTAACAGGAAACATGTTTCAAAACTAAAAAAAAAAATATATGTCAAAAGTTTGACACATATACATTTCACACACACATTTGTTTGCCACACACACATTCGTTTGTCAACTTTTCTTCTTTTTGAAAGCAGAATCAAACCTGCCATCAAATTCTGCTTCTTATGAGTTATAGCAGGTTGCTGTCATTCAATATCGAAATTCACATTTTTTTCCCGCCAAAATGTTTTCAGCCTATAACTTTTAAAAAAAAATTACACAAGAAAAATCAGGGGGTTGAAATTGTGTGATTTGACATTATCTACCATATTCTTTTTAATAAAAAAAAAAAAAAAATTATCAAAAAAGTTATACCACCCCAAACAACGTTTTTTTGTTAATACCAAAAATGAAAAATAGACGTGATTCCAAGGTGTCCTAGCGAAAAAAATCCTTACATAACGTTTTTTGTCTTTGATTTATGGACTTGTTAAAATTTTGGTAACGCGTCAATTTCAAAATGGGATCCCTCCTATCTCAAAAACTTCTCAACCGATTTTTGATTTCTTGCTATCTAAAAATGTACCGTCTAACGTTCTTTCTTTCACTAATTAACATTTTTCCCAAAAAGTGCATGTCAGAAGACTGAAAAACCAAAAACCATCACTTTTTTTTGGATTTCAAAATTTAAAATTTTGATAATTTTTTGATCAAAATTTCCTAATAGCCAAAAGATGTAGAATCTTTAGTTGCATCTTTTGACTATCTCGGATTTTTAAAATCGTAAGGAAGAAAAAAAGTAGGTAAGTTACAAAAATATTAAAAAACGACTTTTGCGCCCCCTATGTTTTTTTGAAAAAAATTATAGCTGTCCGGATGTAGAATTGAAAGGGGAGTCCGATTTTTCAAACGGATTGAAAATCCGTTAAGTAGTTCATAAGATGCAGGTTTGGTAACAAAAGTCGACTCCATATGTCATGATCATTGATACAAAATCTCTCATCATATTTTGGCCTAGCCCGGTTTTGTAAAAATCGAGTATGTTAGAATCTGAAACCATGTACGGAAGTAGGCTGGCGAGATAGGATGGAAGCCCAAGTTTCAGCTGAGTAGGACAAAAAACATCGGTTTTAGAGCCAAAACAACAAAAAAAAACTCGATGTTGACACCAACCTAGAGGGTTCTTAACAAGGAGCTAGGAATGTTCCAAATAACTTACAAGATAGCCCCAGACCTCTTCTTTCCAAATCTGGTCCTGCTTTTGTTCTAGCCCAAAGACAAGTTGGTCAAAGAGTGGCGCAAAAAACACATGCCACCAACAGGGCATTACCAACAAGACTACACAAAATTGGAAACAAGATTCTTGTTAGGCTTGCTGAGTTGTACAGGAAACATTTGTCAAAACTTAAAAAAAAAAATTATATTAAAAGTTTGGGTATGGCGTTTACCGTTTTTGCCACGACCCTAGAGGGTTAATAAAAAGGAGCTAGGAATGTTCCAAATAGCTTAGAAGATAGCCCCAGACCTCCTCTTTCCAAATCTGGTCTTCCTTTCCTTCTAGCCCCACGGCAAGTTGGTCAAAGAGTGGGGCAAAAAATCGCATGTACCGCAGTACATAGGTGCATCACGGTGCAGTCTATGCTTCTTTTTTATCCGATCCGATCCTATCCTAACCAAAATGAAAGCCCTTGTACTCTTCTTTCCAGATCTGGCCTCATTTGTGTTCTAGCCCTACGGCAAGTTGGAGTTATTGGCATACATATATAGAGTCTAATGAATATTTTTTTTTTTTTTTTTTAAATTTTTAATTTCAGGCACACAATGCTTGAAATTAAAAATGTAAATGAAATTAAAAAAAAAATGAAATTAAAAAGTGTAAATGAAATTAAAAATCTGGTCTTTTCTTTCTTCTAGCGTCTAGTGTCGTCTCTGCTTGCGCCGAAGGCGCAAAGACAGGCACGTGTCCCGGCAAGGCAAGGGACGGTAAGTCACCTGACCCTAAAGTGCCTGATCCTCAAAGGGTGTTATCCTCCTCTTCCGCCAGGAGGTTTTTGGCGACAGGGTTGACTCCTGGATCCAGCTAGCCCAGGCAAAGTCCTGCAAGGATTAAAAAGCACGATAGGGATCGATTTTTGATGTTCTATACGGTGTGCATACTCTTGATTTTTTACCACCAAAATGCTTTCCCCTTAAGTGACACTTACCGGTCCTTGCGCCTTCGGCGCAATCAGCCTACACATATATACCTCGCGCCTTCGCCGCTCGCTCCGCAGTCCGGGCTGTTGCTGTTCGAGTATTGGAATATGTGTAGGCTGATTGCGCCGCAGGCGCAAGGACCGGTAAGTGTCACTTAAGGGGAAATCATTTTGGTGGTAGAAAATCAACAGTATGATGCATTATTATTGCAAATGCATATGCATTTTGATGTTCTATACGGTGTGCATACTGTTGATTTTTTACCACCAAAATGATTTCCCCTTAAGTGACACTTACCGGTCCTTGCGCCTTCGGCGCAATCAGCCTACATGTTCCTACGCGAGGTATATATGTGTAGGCTTGCTTCATATTTTAGTAATATTGCAAATAAAAAATTTACAAAGTCATATTTTTAATATTAAGTTTTTTGTGTACTTTAAGGGGAAATAATTTTTGTAAAAATTCAACACTAGGCCCACCGTATAGTAGGTCAAAAACAAACCACTAACGTATTTTTCTCTCATTTTTCAAAAATATATTACTTTGATGTCTCGGCATACATGAGGGAGTTTAAGGGATACAAATATTTTTGGGAAAAATCCGATTTTGCAATTTAGTGAAAGAACTTGCTTCATATTTCACAAATAGTGGAAGAAACCTTGAAATAAAAATTTAAAAAGTCATATTTTTAATATTTTTTTTTTGTGTACTTTAAGGGGAAATCATTTTTTGTAAAAATTAACCAGTATGCCCACCGTATAGTACGTCAAAAACAAACCACTAACGTATTTTTCTCTTATTTTTCAAAAATATATTACTTTGATATCTCAGCATACATGAGGGAGTATAAGGAATACAAATATTTTTTGGAAAAATCTGATTTTGCAATTTAGTGAAAGCACTTGCTTCATATTTCACAAATAGTGGAAGACACCTTGAAATAAAAATTTAAAAAGTCATATTTTTAATATTTTTTTTTTTTGTGTACTTTAAGGGGAAATAATTTTTGTAAAAATTAAACACTATGCCCACCGTATAGTACGTCAAAAACAAACCACTAAAGTATTTTTTTCTTATTTTTCACAAATATATTACTTTGATATCTCGGCATACATGAGGGAGTATAAGGAATACAAATATTTTTTGGAAAAATCCGATTTTGCAATTAAGTGAAAGCACTCGCTTCAGATTTCACAAATAATGGAAGATACCTTGAAATAAAAATTTAAAAAGTCATATTTTTTTTATTTTTTTTTGTGTACTTTAAGGGGAAATAATTTTTGTAAAAATTAAGCAGTATGCCCACCGTATAGTACGTCAAAAACAAACCACTAACGTATTTTTGTCTCATTTTTCAAAAATATATTACTTTGATATCTCAGCATACATGAGGGAGTATAAGGAATACAAATATTTTTTGGAAAAATCCGATTTTGCAATTTAGTGAAAGCACTTGCTTCATATTTCACAAATAGTGGAAGACACCTTGAAATAAAAATTTAAAAAGTCATATTTTTAATATTATTTTTTTTGTGTACTTAAGGGGAAATAATTTTTGTAAAAATTAAACAGTATGCCCACCGTTTAGTACGTCAAAAACAAACCACTAACGTATTTTTTTCTCATTTTTCAAAAATATATTACTTTGATATCTCGGCATACATGAGGGAGTATAAGGGATACAAATATTTTTGGGAAAAATCCGATTTTGCAATTTAGTGACAGCACTTGCTTCATATTTCACAAATAGTGGAAGAAACCTTGAAATAAAAATTTAAAAAGTCATATTTTTAATATATTTTTTTTTTGTGTACTTCAAGGCGAAATAATTTTTGTAAAAACTAACCAGTATGCCCACCGTATAGTACGTCAAAAACAAACCACTAAAGTATTTTTCTCTTATTTTTCAAAAATACATTACTTTGATATCTCGGCATACATGAGGGAGTATAAGGAATACAAATATTTTTTGGAAAAATCCGATTTTGCAATTTAGTGAAAGCACTTGCTTCATATTTCACAAATAGTGGAAGACACCTTGAAATAAAAATTTAAAAAGTCATATTTTTAATATTATTTTTTTTGTGTACTTTAAGGGGAAATAATTTTTGTAAAAACTAAACACTATGCCCACCGTATAGTACGTCAAAAACAAACCACTAAAGTATTTTTCTCTCATTTTTCAAAAATATATTACTTTGATGTCTCGGCATACATGAGGGAGTATAAGGGATACAAATATTTTTTGGAAAAATCTGATTTTGCAATTTAGTGACAGCACTTGATTCATATTTCACAAATAGTGGAAGAAACCTTGAAATAAAAATTTACAAAGTCATATTTTTAATTTTTTTTTTTTGTGTACTTTAAGGGGAAATAATTTTTGTAAAAATTAAACAGTATGCCCACCGTATAGTACGTCAAAAACAAACCACTAAAGTCTTTTTCTCTTATTTTTCACAAATATATTACTTTGATGTCTCGGCATACATGAGGGAGTATAAGGGATACAAATATTTTTTGGAAAAATCTGATTTTGCAATTTAGTGACAGCACTTGCTTCATATTTCACAAATAGTGGAAGAAACCTTGAAATAAAAATTTACAAAGTCATATTTTTAATATTTTTTTTTGTGTACTTTAAGGGGAAATCATTTTTGTAAAAATTAAACAGTATGCCCACCGTATAGTACGTCAAAAACAAACCACTAAAGTATTTTTCTCTTATTTTTCACAAATATATTACTTTGATATCTCGGCATACATGAGGGAGTATAAGGGATACAAATATTTTTTGGAAAAATCCGATTTTGCAATTTGGTGAAAGCACTTGCTTCATATTTCACAAATAGTGGAAGCAACCTTGAATTAAAAATTTACAAAGTCATAATTTTAATATTAATTTTTTGTGTACTTTAAGAGGAAATCATTTTTGTAAAAATTAAACAGTATGCCCACCGTAAAGTACGTCAAAAACAAACCACTAACGTATTTTTCTCTCATTTTTGAAAAATATATTACTTTGATATCTCAGCATACATGAGGGAGTATAAGGAATACAAATATTTTTTGGAAAAATCTGATTTTGCAATTTAGTGAAAGCACTTGCTTCATATTTCACAAATAGTGGAAGAAACCTTGAAATAAAAATTTACAAAGTCATATTTTTAATATTAATTTTTTTGTGTACTTTAAGGGGAAATCATTTTTGTAAAAATTAAACAGTATGCCCACCGTTTAGTACGTCAAAAACAAACCACTAACGTATTTTTCTCTCATTTTTCAAAAATATATTACTTTGATGTCTCGGCATACATGATTGAGTTTAAGGGATACAAATATTTTTTGGAAAAATCCGATTTTGCAATTTAGTGAAAGAACTTGCTTCATTTTTCGCAAATAGTGGAAGAAACCTTGAAATAAAAATTTAAAAAGTCATATTTTTAATATTATTTTTTTTGTGTACTTTAAGGGGAAATCATTTTTGTAAACATTAAACAGTATGCCCACCGTAAAGTACGTCAAAAACAAACCACTAACGTATTTTTCTCTTATTTTTCAAAAATATATTACTTTGATGTCTCGGCATACATGAGGGAGTTTAAGGGATACAAATATTTTTAGGAAAAATCCGATTTTGCAATTTAGTGAAAGCACTTGCTTCATATTTCACAAATAGTGGAAGAAACCTTGAAATAAAAATTTAAAAAGTCATATTTTTAATATTATTTTTTTTGTGTACTTTAAGGGGAAATAATTTTTGTAAAAATTAAACAGTATGCCCACCGTTTAGTACGTCAAAAACAAACCACTAACGTATTTTTCTCTCATTTTTCAAAAATATGTTACTTTGATGTCTCGGCATACATGAGGGAGTATAAGAAAGATGAATATTCATTATTCGTCCCGATCGGACTAAATGGCTACGAGCGAATCTTAGGCCGTCTCGATCGGACTTAATGGCTACGAGCGAATCTTAGGCCGTCTCGATCGGACTAAATGGCTACGAGCGAATCTTAGGCCGTCTCGATCGGACTAAATGGCTACGAGCGAATCTTAGGCCGTCTCGATCGGACTAAATGGCTACGAGCGAATCTTAGGCCGTCTCGATCGGACTAAATGGCTACGAGCGAATCTTAGGCCGTCTCGATCGGACTAAATGGCTACGAGCGAATCTTAGGCCGTCTCGATCGGACTTAATGAAGGGGTTAGGTTAGGTTAGGTTAGGTTAGGTTAGTTTAGGTTAGTTTCTGACGCCTTGTTTATCAGCACTGCTACCTTGCCATCTTGGCTCTGCAAGCGCCGAAGGCGCTTGCAGAGCCAAGATGGCAAGATGGCGCAAGATGGCGCCATGGCGAATGCATATGCATTTTGATGTTCTATAAGGTGTGCATACTCTTGATTTTTTACCCAAATGATTTCCCCTTAAGTGACACTTACCGGTCCTTGCGCCTTCGGCGCAATCAGCCTACACATATCCCAATACTCGAACAGCAACAGCCCGGACTGCGGAGCGAGCGGCGAAGGCGCGAGGTATATATGTGTAGGCTGATTGCGCCGCAGGCGCAAGGACCGGTAAGTGTCACTTAAGGGGAAATCATTTTGGTAAATAATCAAGAGTATGCACACCGTATAGAACATCAAAAATTGATCCCTATCGTATTTTTTAATCATTTTTCAAAAATGTATTACGAAGGCGCTTGCAGAGCCAAGATGGCAAGATGGCGCAAGATGGCGCAAGATGGCGCAAGATGGCGCAAGATGGCGCCAACAGCTCCAACAGCAACAGCCCGGACTGCGGAGCGAGCGCCGAAGGCGCGAGGTATTGGCATATGTGTAGGCTGATTGCGCCGCAGGCGCAAGGACCGGTAAGTGTCACTTAAGGGGAAATCATTTCGGTAAATAATCAAGAGTATGCACACCGTATAGAACATCAAGAAAGGCCTATCTGTCATGAGGTGTGGTTCCAGGCCTGGTGATATCGAAACATGACTGAAGCATATCTTATGTCGGCCAGGTCAGCATCACCTGTTCAGATATAACTAGACAAGTCCTCGTCTACTTATCTAAGAAACTGAATCATTTCAACTGCATCGTACCGTCAAAAGAGAAAAACAGTGTCAGATATTCAATAATTGTCAGGGCGCATGTATGCAAGACCGGCGTTGAATTGCAATATACATTGATCTGCGATACATATCACATTCAAGTGTATCGCGCTCAATTGCATGCAGCAAAACAGCGGATCACCATCGTTTCTAATCCCAACGACAACATTTGTATTAGATGTAAAAGAGAACGCAATATCATGGCAAGTGGATTTATTCAGACGTTTAGGTAACAATAACTCATCTTGTATACGTCTAAAAAAGGAAAGCAATAGAATACCGACCCATTCGATCCTGAGCTGTACTTCTAGTCCTGGCGTCATCAAAACATGACGGTATCATTTCTTGGATCGGTTAGGATTTGTGTTTGTATCGGAACACACAACATTTGCTGTAAGTGGTTCTGGTACTGGAGATTGCGCTTTGCAATGATTTGCGATGCACTGTTTTACGTTGCATTGCATAACTTCGCATGCCGCTTTTGAAGGGACACATCGTTAAGACAACTCGACTTTACACTATGTATCAACAGATGCAAATTGTCTCAACCTCGTTAGAGCACCTTCATGTGGACGCCACATAGCTGCAGCAGTTGCGGCGCACTGAAGCCCAAATCATCATCATAAATATCAACAAACAATGAAGCCCAAAGACGTTGATATGTTTGGTGTGATGTGGTGTGATACTTAGTTAAAAAGGTATCACTTCCCATCATGACAAACGCACCAACGTATCGACATCGGATGTGCAGTTCATTCGAATGAAGAACTAGTTGACGCTCATTGGTTTGCTCCTGTGATGTGCTGTTTTGCAAACATTATAATCTGCAAACTGGCTCACCACAGGGCACAAATCAACGTTCTTTCGACGGGTCAACAACTGCAGACTCGCAGCGACAATCGTCAATCATTTATTATGTTACGGTCAGTTATGCTGCAAAGGAGCCTAATTGTAGAACATTCTTCTGAGTTGTCATTACGTCAATAGTGAAAACATTATGCGTGTCCACCACGAGCTGTGCTCTTAGTCCTGCCGAAATATAAACATGACTAAAGCATGTATCATGTTGGCTGTGCACACATCGTCCATGATTTGACTGGCGAGTTGTGTTCACTCGCTCAGCGCAAGAAGTCATGATTTATTGACCATATCGCGTTACACAAAACCCGCGTAAGATATTCAGGGAATTTGAGACCACAGATCCGAGGGAACAGCGTTGTGTAGCTCCACGCAACGGTTTGTGATACATACAATTATCAAGTGCGTCACGGCCCACTGCGTGAAGCATAACAACGAATCATCAATGATTCTAGTGCGGAGACCCAACAAGATCCAACAGAAGATTGTGCAATCATCAAGGAAACTCGGCTTTTCGAGAACCACTGAAGACCATAGGCGTTGGCATGCTTGGTGTGTTGGGTTGTAATGCATAATATGAATTGTTTCACTTCCCAACATGTCTAACATGTCAGCGTATCTGCATCGGATCTGCAGTTGATTCGAATAAAGTACTAGTGACTTATTCGTTAGTTTGCGTCATGCGATATGCTGTGATACATTCATTGTAATTTGTAGGACGGTATATTTCAGCGGGAAACCAGCGTACTGGTGGCTCTTCACTAGCTCACTAGTTCACTAGCTTATCGGAAGAAGTATTCGTTTATTTCACCTGGCCGTCGTTAGATGAAGCCAGAGGAACATATATAGTGAGTGTGAGAGGAGACTGAGCCACCCGGGTCCCTATAGTGAGTGTGAGAGGAGACTGAGCCTCCCGGGTCCCTATAGTGAGTGTGAGAGGAGACGGAGCCACCCGGGTCCCTATAGTGAGTGTGAGAGGAGACGGAGCCACCCGGGTCCCTATAGTGAGTGTGAGAGGAGACAAAGTCACCCGGGTCCCTATAGTGAGTGTACAAGGAGACGGAGCCACCCGTGTCCCTATAGTGAGTGTGAGAAGAGACTGAGCCACCCGTGTCCCTATAGTGAGTGTGAGAGGAGACTGAGCCACCCGGGTCCCTATAGTGAGTGTGAGAGGAGACGGAGCCACCCGGGGCCCTATAGTGAGTTTGCGAGGAGACTGAGCCACCCGGGTCCCTATAGTGAGTGTGAGAGGAGACGGAGCCACCCGGGTCCCTATAGTGAGTGTGAGAGGAGACGGAGCCACCCGGGTCCCTATAGTGAGTGTGAGAGGAGACGGAGCCACTCGGGTCCCTATAGTGAGTGTGAGAGGAGACAAAGTCATCCGGGTCCCTATAGTGAGTGTGCAAGGAGACGGAGCCACCCGTGTCCCTATAGTGAGTGTGAGAAGAGACTGAGCCACCCGTGTCCCTATAGTGAGTGTGAGAGGAGACTGAGCCACCCGGGTCCCTATAGTGAGTGTGAGAGGAGACGGAGCCACCCGGGGCCCTATAGTGAGTTTGCGAGGAGACTGAGCCACCCGGGTCCCTATAGTGAGTGTGAGAGGAGACGGGGCCACCCGGGTCCCTATAGTAAGTGTGAGAGGAGACGGAGCCACCCGGGTCCCTATAGTGAGTGTGAGAGGAGACTGAGCTACCCGGGACCCTATAGTGAGTGTAAGAGAAGACTGAGCCACCCGGGTCCCTATAGTGAGTGTGAGAGGAGACGGAGCCATCCGGGATGTTTGGCTGTAATTCTTCACGCAGTGGGCCGGGATGCACTTGAAAATCATGTGTATCACAAACCATTGCGTGGAGCTACACAACGTTATTCTTGTCTTATATATGTTATTCTTCCGCTGAGCGAATGAACAAGAGTCGCCAGTCAAATCATGGATGTTATGCGCACAACCAACATGAACAATGCTTTAGTCATGTGTACATATAAGTCTTAGTCATGTAACCATGACTAAGAACACAGCTCATGGCGGACATGCACAAAGTTTTCACGATTGACATAATGGAAACTCAGAAGAAATTTCTACAATTACGATCCTTTGCAGCATAGCTGACCGTACCATAATAAATTATTGAATAAATGATAAATGATTGTCGCTGCGAGTCTGTCAGTGATGCTTCGTTATTTCGCTCCACGTGATGGGTCGTGATGCACTTGAAAATCATGAGTATCACAAACCATTGCGTGGAGCAACACAACGCTGTTCTTGTGTGTACTTCTTACGCTGAGCGAAGTGAACAAGATGCACCTGTCATATTATGGATGGCGTGCACACAGCCGACATGGGAAATGCTTTAGTCATGTTTGAATATCACCAGGACTAAGAGCACAGCTCATGGCGAACATGCACAATATTTTCACGATTGACGTAATAACAACTCCGAAGAATATTATACAATTACGTTCCTTCGCAGCATAGCTGACCGTAACATAATAAATGATTAACGATTGTCTCTGCGAGTCTGCAGCTGTTGACCCGTCGAAAGAACGTTGATTTGTACCCTGTGAATGAGCTGTCTGGCAAATTAAACCACACTCATTACAGCACATCACAAGGAACAAACCAACGAATTTGCCCCTGGTACTTGATTTAAACCAACTTAACTACACATCCGATGTTGATACGCTGGTATGGTTGGCATGGTGGGATGCGATGCGCTTTGAACCACGCCACGCCGCCCATCACGGAAACCATACCAACGCTTGTAAGCCTCTTGGGTTCTTGAAGTTGATGATGACTCGTAACTGAAGGTCCAAGGAAATGCTTCGGGTATTTGGCAGCGATTTGAAGTTGATCATTTGAAGCTGGGACGATTTTCAAGTGGGGATAGGTCCTGTAAAGCCGAGTTGTCTTACCGATGTAGCCCCGGAATAGCAACATACGAAGTAATGCAATGCAACTCAAGACAACGCATTGCAAAACATCGCAAAGCGCAGTCTCGGGTGCCCAAATCACTTACACAAAATATCTCGCATTCCCTGGCAAAGACACAAGTCAAGATTTGGCATTAGCTATGCATATCGTGTGCATTACTTAACTTCATTACATGAATGAATTGTATCAGTTGAAAGCGAGTTCTTTCTTCACTACGTCAGACAAAAGTCCAGTTATGGTTAAACGCGTCAGATGATGGTGACCTATTTGACCTAAGAAATAACGAAGTCATATTTTGATAGCACCAGGACTAGTGGCACTGCACAAGACCATGTCGCCTGATATTCCTCTGTTATCCCGTTTTTAGGCCTATGCACGATCAACACTATTGCTAACTAAATATCAGGACAAATCGCTAAAACAACTTATGAGGATATTGTATACGGTTTTCCATCGAATACAAATACTGTCTTTGGGAATAGCCTCGGTGAAGTTCCGCTGTTTTGCTACATAAACAATGGGCTGTGAATTGTGATACTCTTGAAGGTTATGCGTATCGAATATCATTGAATATGGCAACTTACGCTGGTCTTGCAGATCTACGCCTCTCACACTCAATATAGGGACCCGGGTGACTCCGTCTCCTCTCACACTCACTATTGGGACCCGGGTGGCTCAGTCTGCTCTCACACTCACTATAGGGACCAGGGTGGCTCAGTCTCCTCTCACACTCACTATAGGGACACGGGTGGCTCCGTCTCCTGGCACACTCACTATAGGGACCCGGGTGGCTCAGTCTCCTCTCACACTCACTATAGGGACACGGGTGGCTCCGTCTCCTCGCACACTCACTATAGGGACCCGGGTGGCTCAGTCTCGTCCCACACTCACTATAGGGTCCCGGGTGACTCCGTCTCCTCTCACACTCACTATAGGGTCCCGGGTGGCTCAGTCTCCTCTCACACTCACTATATGGACCAGGGTGGCTCAGTCTCCTCTGCCACTCACTATAGGGACACGGGTGGCTCCGTCTCCTCGCACACTCACTATAGGGACCCGGGTGGCTCAGTTTCCTCTCACACTCACTATAGGGACCAGGGTGGCTCAGTCTCCTCTCACACTCACTATAGGGACACGGGTGGCTCCGTCCAATCGCACACTCACCATAGGGACCCGGGTGGCTACGTCTCTTCTCACACTCACTATAGGGACCCGGGTGGCTCAGTCTCCTCCCACACTCACTTTGGGGCCAGGGTGGCTCAGTCTCCTCTCACACTCACTATAGGGACCCGGGTGGCTCCGTCTCTTCTCACACTCACTATAGGACCCGGGTGGCTCAGTCTCCTCTCACACTCACTATAGGGACACGGGTGGCTCCGTCTCCTCGCACACTCACTATAGGGACCTGGGTGGCTCAGTCTCCTCCCAAACTCACTTTGGGGCCAGGGTGGCTCAGTCTCCTCTCACACTCACTATAGGGATCCGGATAGCTCTGTCTCCTCTCACACTCACTATAGGGACCCGGGTGGCTCCGTCTCCTCTCACACTCACTATGGGGATCCGGATGGCTCAGTCTCCTCTCATACTCACTATAGGGATCCGGGTGGCCCAGTCTTTTCTCACACTCACTATAGGGTCACGGGTGGCTCCGTCTTCTCTCATACTCACTATAGGGACTGGGTGGCTTAATCTCCTCTCACACTCACTATAGGGACACGGGAGGCTCTGTCGCCTCTCACACTAACTATAGGGACCCGGATGGCTCCGTCTCCTCTCATACTCACTATAGGGATCCGGGTGGCTCAGTCTCCTCTCACACTCACTATAGGGACCCGGGTGGCCCCGTCTCCTCTCACACTCACTATAGGGATCCGGGTGGCTCCGTTTCTTCTCACACTCACTACAGGGACCCGGGTGGCGCAGTCTTCTATCACACTCACTATATATGCTCATCTGGCTTTATCTAACGACGGCCAGGTGAAATAAAATAATACTTCTTCCGATAAGCTAGTGAACTAGTGAGCTAGTGAAGAGCCACCAGTACGCTGGTTTCCGCTGAAATATACCGTCCTACAAACTACAATGCATGTATCACAGCATATCGCATGACGCAAACTAACGAATAAGTCACTAGTACTTTATTCGAATCAACTGCAGATCCGATGCAGATTCGCTGGCATGTTAGACATGTTGGGAAGTGAAGCAATTCATATTATGCATTACAACCCAACACACCAAGCATGCCAACGCCTATGGTCTTCAGTGGTTTTCGAAAAGCCGAGTTACCTTGATGATTGCACAATCTTCTGTTGGATCTTGTTGGATCTCCGCACTAGAATCATTGATGCTTCGCTATTATGCTTCACGCAGTGGGCCGTTATGCACTTGATAATTGTATGTATCACAAACCGTTGCATGGAGCTACACAACACTGTTCCCTCGGATCTGTAGTCTCACATTCCCTGAATATCTTACGCGGGGTTTGTGTAACGCGATATGGTTAATAAATCATGACTTCTTGCGCTGAGCGAGTGAACACAACTCGCCAGTCAAATCATGGGCAATGTGTGCAGAGCCAACATGATACATGCTTTAGTCATGTTTATATATCGGCAGGACTAAAAGCACAGCTCGTGGTGGACACGCATAATGTTTTCACAATTGACGTATTGACAACTCAGAAGAATGTTATACAATTAGGCTCCTTTGCAGCATAGCTGACCGTAACATAATAAATGATTGACGATTGTCGCTGCGAGTTTGCAGTTGTTGACCCGTCGAAGAAACGTTGATTTGCACCCTGTGGTGAGCCAGTTTGCAGATTATAATGTTTGCAGAACAGCACATCACAAGGAGCAAACCAATGAGCGTCAACTAGTTCTTCATTCGAATGAACTGAACATCCGATGTCGATACGTTGGTGCGTTTGTCATGATGGGAAGTGATACCGGTTTAACTAAGTATCACACCACATCACACCAAACATATCAACGCCTTTGGGATTCGTTGTTTGTTGATATTTATGATGATGATTTGGGCTTCAGTGCGCCGCAACTGCTGCAGCTATGTAACGTCCACATGAAGGTGCTCTAACGAGGTTGAGACAATTTGCATCTGTTGATACATAGTGTAAAGTCGAGTTGTCTTAACGATGTGTCCCTTCAAAAGCGGCATGCGAAGTTATGCAATGCAACGTAAAACAGTGCATCGCAAAACATCGCAAAGCGCAATCTCCAGTACCAGCACCACTTACAGCAAATGTTGTGTGTTCCGATGCAAACACAAGTCCTGACCGATCCAAGAAATGATACCGTCATGTTTTGATGACGCCAGGACTAGAAGTACAGCTCAGGATCGACTGGGTCGGTATTCTATTGCTTTCCTTTTTTAGACGTATAAAAGATAAGTTATTGTTAACTAAACGTCTAAATAAATCAATTTGCCATGATATTGCGTTCTCTTTTACATCTAATACAAATGTTGTCGTTGGGATTAGAAACGATGGTGATCCGCTATTTTGCTGCATGCAATTGAGCGCGATACACTTGAATGTGATATGTATCGCAGATCAATGTATATTGCAATTCAACGCCGGTCTGGCATACATGCGCCCTGACAATTATTGAATATATGACACTGTTTTTCTCTTTTGACGGTACGATGCAGTTGAAATGATTCAGTTTCTTAGATAAGTAGACGAGGACTTGTCTAGTTATATCTGAACAGGTGATGCTGACCTGGCCGACATAAGATATGCTTCAGTCATGTTTTGATATCACCAGGCCTGGAACCGCACCTCTTGACAGATAGGCCTGGTATTCCTCTGTTGTCCTGCTTTAGTTCTTACACAAGCTGTTGTTAACGTCAAGTAGAAACAAGAAAGATGTACTTCTTACGCTCAGCAAGTGAACCAGAGTCACCAGTCACATTATGGATGGCGTGCACACAGCCGACATGGGCAACGCTTTAGTCATGATTGAATATCACCATGACTAAGAGCACAGCTCATGGCTGACATGCACAATATTTTCACAATTGACGTAATGACAACTCAGAAGAATATTATACAATTACTTTCCTTCGCAGCATAGCTGACCGTGACATAATAAATGATTGACGATTGTCGCTGCGAGTCTGCAGTTGTTGACCCGTCGAAAGCACGTTGATTGGTACCCTGTGAATGAGCTGTCTGGCAAATTAAACCATACCCATTACAGCACATCACAAGGAACAAACCAACGAGTTTGGCCCTCGTATTTGATTTGAACCAACTTAGCTGCACATCCGATGTTGATACGCTGGTATGGTTGGCATGGTTGATGCGATGCGCTTTGAACCACGACACGACGCCCATCACGCAAACCATACCAACGCTTGTAAGCCTCTTGGGTTCTTGAAATTGATGATGACTCGTAGCTGAAGGTCCCAGGAAATGCTTCGGTTATTTGGCACCCATTTGAAGTTGATCATTTGACGCTGGGACGATTTTCAAGTGTGGATAGGTCCTGTAAAGCCGAGTTGTCTTATCGATGTCACCCCTGAATAGCAGCATACGAAGTAATGCAATGCAACTCAAGACAACGCATTGCAAAACATCGCAAAGCGCAACCTCGGGTGCCCAAACCACATACAGAAAATATATCGCATTCCCTGGCAAAGACACAAGTCAAGATTTGGCATTAGCTATGCATATCGTGTGCATAACATAATTACAATAATTAATTGTATCAGTTAAAATCGAGCTCTTTCTTCACTAAGTAAGAAAAAAGTCCAGTTATGGTTAAACGCGTCAGATGATGGTGACCTATTTGACCTAAGAAATAACGAAGTCTTGTTTTGATAGCACCAGGACTAGCAGCACTGCACAAGTCCATGTGGCCTGATATTCCTCTGTTATCCTTTTTCAGTCCTATGCAAGATCAACACTATTGCTAACTAAATATCAGGGCAAATCGCCAAAACAACTTATGAGGATATTGTATCCGGTTTTCCATCGAATACAAATACTGTCATTGGGAATAGCCTCGGTGAAGTTCCGCTGTTTTGCTTCATAAACTACATGCTACATCTCACACTCACTATAGGGACCTGGGTGGCTCAGTCTCCTCTCACACTCACTATAGGGACACGGGTGGCTCCGTCTCTTCTCACACTCACTATAGGGACCCGGGTGGCTCAGTCTCGTCTCACACTCACTATATATGGTCCTCTGGCTTTATCTAACGACGGCCAGGTGAAATAAAATAATACTTCTTCCGATAAGCTAGTGAACTAGTGAGCTAGTGAAGAGCCACCAGTACGCTGGTGTTCGCGCTGAAATATACCGTCCTACAAATTACAATGAATGTATCACAGCATATCGCATGACGCAAACTAACGAATAAGTCACTAGTACTTTATTCGAATCAACTGCAGATCCGATGCAGATACGCTGACATGTTAGACATGTTGGGAAGTGAAACAATTCATATTATGCATTACAACCCAACACACCAAGCATGCCAACGCCTATGGTCTTCAGTGGTTCTCGAAAAGCCGAGTTACCTTGATGATTGCACCATCTTCTGTTGGATCTTGTTGGATCTCCGCACTAGAATCAGTGATGATTCGTTGTTATGCTTCACGCAGTGGGCCGTGACGCACTTGATAATTGTATGTATCACAAACCGTTGCATGGAGCTACACAACGCTGTTCCCCGGATCTGTAGTCTCACATTCCCTGAATATCTTACGCGGGATTGTGTAGCGCGATATGGTTAATAAATCATGACTTCTTGCGCTGAGCGAGTGAACACAATTCGCCAGTCAAATCATGGACGATGTGTGCAGAGCCAACATGATACATGCTTTAGTCATGTTTATATATCGGCAGGACTAAGAGCACAGCTCGTGGTGGACATGCACAAAATTTTCACGATTGACATAATGACAACTCAGAATAATGCTCTACAATTACGCTCCTTTGCAGCATAGCTGACCGTACCATAATAAATGATTGATGATTGAATACATGATAAATGATTGTCGCTGCGAGTGTGTCAGTGATGCTTCGTTGTTTCGCTCCACGTGATGGGTCGTGATGCACTTGAAAATCATGTGTATCACAAACCATTGCGTGGAGCAACACAACGCTGTTCTTGTGTGTACTTCTTACGCTGAGCGAGTGAACAAGATGCACCTGTCATATTATGGATGGCGTGCACACAGCCGACATGGGAAATGCTTTAGTCATGTTTGAATATCACCAGGACTAAGAGCACAGCTCATGACTAACATGCACAATATTTTCACGACTGACATAATGTCAACTCAGAAGAATGTTCTACAATTACTTTCCTTCGCATCATAGCTGACCGTAACATAATACATGATTGACGATTATCGATGCGAGTCTGCAGTTGTTGACCCGTCGAAAGCACGTTGATTGGTACCCTGTGATGAGCTGTCTTCCAAATTAAACCATACCCATTACAGCACATCACAAGGAACAAACCAACGAATTTGCCCCTGGTACTTGATTTGAACCAACTTGACTGAACATCCGATATTGATACGCTGGTATGGTTGGCATGGTGGAATGCGATGCGCTTTTAACCACGCCACGCCGCCCATCACGCAAACCATACCAACGCTTGTAAGCCTCTTGGGTTCTTGAAGTTGATGATGACTCGTAGCTGAAGGGCCCAGCAAATGCTTCGGTTATTGGCACCCATTACACTCTTTTGAAGGTACAATGCAGTTGAAATGATTCAGTTTCTTCGATGAGTAGACGAGGACTTGTCTAGTTATATCTGAACAGGTGATGCTGACCCGGCCGACATAAGATATGCTTCAGTCATGTTTTGATATCACCAGGCCTGAAACCGCACCTCATGACAGATAGGCCTGGTATTCCCTTGTTGTCCTGCTTTAGTTCTTACACAAGCTGTTGTTAACGTCAAGTAGAAACTCAAGATGTACTTCTTACGCTCAACAAGTGAACCAGAGTCACCAGTCACATTATGGATAACGTGCACACAGCCGACATGGGCAAGGCTTTAATCATGTTTGAATATCACCAGGACTAAGAGCACAGCTCATGGCTGACATGCACAATATTTTCACGATTGACGTAATGACAACTCAAAAGAATATTATACAATTACGTTCCTTCGTAGCATAGTTGACCGTAACATAATAAATGATTGACGATTGTCGCTGCGAGTCTGCATTTGTTGACCCGTCGAAAGCACGTTGATTGGTACCCTGTGAATGAGCTGTCTGGCAAATTAAACCATACCCATTACAGCACATCACAAGGTGCTGTAATGGGTATGGTCGTACAAACCAACGAGTTTGCCCCTGGTACTTGATTTGAACCAACTTGACTGCACATCCGATATTGACACGCTGGTATGGTTGGCATGGTGGGATGCGATGCGCTTTGAACCACGCCACGCCGCCCATCACGCAAACCATACCAACGTTTGTAAGCCTCTTGGGTTCTTGAAGTTGATGATGACTCGTAGCTGAAGACTTCAAGAGAGTCGTGATTCTCATGAAGGTCCCAGAAAACACCCTTTTGTAGAGTCTGTCTCTTCTTTTACACCGTTTTTTAGAGTTCGATACCCAAAGGAGATGTTGGAAAACACCCCTCCGGGGCGGATATTTTGACTGTGTGCCAATCCACGTACGGGTGTCACTTTTTCAGTGCAAATTTCCTTGATGATTGCACAATCTTCTGTTCGAGCTCCGCCCTAGAATCAGCAATGTTTCGCTGTAATGCTTCACAAAGTGGGCTAGGATGCACTTGACAATCATGTGTATCACAAACCATTGCGTGGAGCTACACAACGCTGTTCTTGTTTTATATATGTTATTCTTCCGCTGAGCGAACGAACATGAGTCGCCAGTCAAATCATGGATATTATGCGCACAACCAACATGAACAATACTTTAGTCATGTGTAAATATAACCAGGACTAAAGCACAGCTCATGGCGGACATGCACAATATTTTCACGATTGACATAATGTCAACTCAGAAGAATGTTCTACAATAACGTTCTTTTGCAGCATAGCTGACAGTAACATAATAAATGATTGACGATTGTCGCTGCGAGTCTGCAGTTGTGGACCCATCGAAAGAACGTTGATTTGCACCCTGTGGTGAGCCAGTTTGCAGATTTTAATGTTTGCATAACAGCACATCACAAGGAGCAAACCAATGAGCGTCAACTAGTTCTTCTTTCGAATGAACTGCACATCTGATGTTGATACGTTGGTACGGTTGTCGTGATGGGAAGTGATGCCGGTTTAACTAAGTATCACACCACATCACACCAAACATATCAACGCCTTTGGGCTTCGTTGTTTGTTGATATTTATGATGATGATTTGGGCTGCAGTGCGCCGCAACTGCTGCAACTATGTGGCGTCCACTTGAAGGTGCTCCTACGAGGCTGAGACGATTTTCATCTGTTGATACATAGTGTAAAGTCGAGTTGTCTTAACGATGTGGCCCTTCAAAAGCGGCATGTGAAGTTATGCAATGCAACGTAAAACAGTGCATCACAAAACATTGCAAAGCGCAATCTCCAGTACCAGAACCACTTACAGCAAATGTTGTGTGTTCCGATGCAAACACAAGCCCTGACCGATCCAAGAAATGATACCGTCATGTGTTGATGACGCCAGGACTAGAAGTACAGCTCAAGATCGACTGGGTCGGTATTCTATTGCTTTCCTTTTTTAGACGTATACAAGTTGAGTTATTGTTAACTAAACGTCTAAATAAATCCACTTGCCATGATATTACGTTCTCTTTTACATCAATACAAATGTTGTCGTTGGGATTAGAAACGATGGTGATCCGCTGTTTTGCTGCATGCAATTGAGCGCGATACACTTGAATGTGATATGTATCTCAGATCAATGTATATTGCAACTCAACGCCGGTCTTGCATACATACGCCCTGACAATTATTGAATATCTGACACTGTTTTTCTCTTTTGACGGTACGATGCATGCAGTTGAGATGATTCAGTTTCTTCGATAAGTATACGAAGACTTGTCTAGTTATATCTGAACAGGTGATGCTGACCTGGCCGACATAAGATATGCTTCAGTCATGTTTTGATATCACCAGGCCTGGAACTGCACCTCATGACAGATAGGCCTGGTATTCCTCTGTTGTCCTGCTTTAGTTCTTACACAAGCTGTTGTTAACGTAAAGTAGAAACTCAAGATGTACTTCTTACGCTCAGCAAGTGAAACAGAGTCACCAGTCACCTTATGGATGGCGTGAACACAGCCGACATGGGAAATGCTTTAGTCATGTTTGAATATCACCAGGACTAAGAGCACAGCTCATGGTTGACGTCCATGAGCGCGCACCATGAGCACCGTACAATCAGCATCGCTTGCAACATGACTTTGACCGTAACATAATGAATCTACCATAATTAATCCTTCTGATCTCTTAATGAATAAACCGTCGATAGCTTTATCAGATGTACTCTTCTTGTCTTGTCTTCTTAGGATGTGCCGTCATGCAAAATTCATACAATTGCAGAAATTTCAAAAGTATCAAATTCAAAAGCTTTTACCGTTTCATTCGATGTTGTTGCGTTGCTGTGCTCCACGTAAGGGCTAGTGATACACTTGCATGTAATATGCATCACAAAGCATCACATGAGGCCTACCAACACATGCTAGCATACCTGCTTCTCCCTTGGGCTTAAGGTTCGTCTTCGTCGGTAACGCTTCTCATGTCAAGTGTTAAATAGGGTTTTTAATATGGCTACCTCGGTATTTCGAATGCTAATAAAGGCATGTTCATTGGTTATCTTATGTTTTATATTTGAAGCGATTGTTAAGAGTTCTTGGTTCGGTATAACAATAAATTCCGCAGGGCGCAGACACGGCGGTGGAAAAGGCTAATGTATACATTATATATACATAAATCTAATCAACAATTCATAGTTTTATCCGTTGTTGTTCCGTTGATTTGCTGTATGAGATGTACCGCAGTGCTGTTCAAGGTCAGGCGCCACAAGACACCGCATACAGGTTATCAACGGGTAATGTAGGGGTTGCTTGTACTATGATTGGTCGATGCTAGTGAGAGAAACAAAATATTGCATTTAAAATAAGTCGACAAGGTAACCAATTCTACTACGCTGCTCAACGAAATGACATGATTATTGAACCGTTATTTTACAATAGAGTTCGCATCACATAGAACCTCGAGTAGAAGTAGTAGACTCCAATGAATAGCATTTGGAAATAAAGCAGGAAGCCAGCATTGCATCCGATGTGTTTGCTTTGATTAAATGACGGCTTGTGACACAAGTAAATATGAACTGCATCACAATGCTTCACATGCAGCCTATCAACGCTTGCGAGCATGCTTGCTTCTCTCTTGGGCTTGAGCTTTGACTTCGTGTGTGGGTTGCCTTATGACCACGGTCATAGAATACTAGGTAAAGCGGAAATGACGCTTCAACACAGGGCCAATGGGAGACAGTTTGTCACCTGGCTAGTTTTTTTGTTAAATATTCTACTTAACGGTACAGTCTCATACTTTGTCATAAATTCTGATTTTAAACTTCAATTACCAAGAACATATATCATCGATATCTGTTAGACATTACAGAAAATAAGTTTCGCTAAGGTGGCAATGCTGAGGAATAGGCCTTACAGAGCTAAGGTGGCAATGCTGAAGGAATAGGCCTTACGTAGCTAAGGTGGCAATGCTGCAGGAATAGCGGCGTATAACTTTTTTGGCGTATAACTTGGCGCACGACAGACAAGTAAGTTACCGCCATTACTTGCTGTTAGTGTTGTTTACAATTCTGATTCAAGGATATACTTTTGCCGGTATGTCTTACCCCGGAATCATCAGCTGACGTGCCATTTTCAAGATGGCGTCGATCAGCGCGCGCCTGGTTATGGCTAGTGTTATAGGTATGCAGGCCAGTACTAATAACATGATCTTTGTTCCGAATTTCAAGAAGAAAACAAAAACTTGCAGGAATAACAATAATTGCGGAAGAAATTAATACTGCATAATCAGATTATGGCATTATGCAAACGGCGTCTGCAAATATTATAAATCCATGCTAACAGCACAAGTAAAGTACACTAAACTGTTCCTAAAAGCTGGGAAAGTGCCTTCTTAAGTCGACAAAATGCTGTTTTCTGGGAATTGGGACATTATATGAGACATCGATACAATGCAACGCAAACAAAGTAATCAATACGAATCACACCTAACCTATGGTCAGTGGTGACCGGATAATTTAAGTGATAATTCGGTGTAGCACATGGTGGAGGCACCTTGTTTCTGCTTCATATGATCGTTTGTGATGTAGCCTAAATTACCGTACATCGCAAACACCATTTGAAGCATAGCAACGTGCAGATTATTGATGTCGCCTTATCTGTCATATGCTTAGCCATGTTGATTCGTCATTCGAACCGACATTCCTTGCTGGGATCTGTCGTTGTTACGCTGCATCGCAGCACGTGATGGGCACCGATACACCTTCACTACAACGTGAGTCATAGGCCATTGCATGGGTCAAGCCAGCAACAGCAGAGGATAAGGATGAAAACACAACATTTTCACTGGGGAAATGATGTTCTTCTGTTGAAGGGTTATGCTCGCAGAGCTAGCAATATTGACAACAATTTCAGCTTGACATCCATTTATTTTCTTTAAGAACACTTTGATTTTCTTGTCGACATTTTCTTGTCGCCTATGGTTTTACGGCGTTGGACTATTGCGGCCACTTTGCCAACTGACCCTGTGAGGCTACTTTGCCATTCCTTCTGTGGTTATAAGCCACCTAAACAGCATGCGAGTTATGACGATTTATCCTACTTGTTGTTCCATTGGTTTGCTGTGTGAGATGTCCCGCAGTGCTGTTCAAGCTCAGGCGCCACAAGACACCGCATACAGCTTATCAACGGGTAATGTAGGGGTTGCTTGTACTATGATTGGTCGATGCTAGTGAGAGAAACAAAATCATGCATTTAAAATAAGTCGACAAGGTAACCATTTCTACTACGCTGCTCAACGAAACGACATGATCATTGAACCATGATTTTATAATAGATTTCGCGTCGCATAGAACCTCGAGTAGAAGTAGTGGACCCCAATGAACCAGTAAAACGACTTTTCGGGTGATGACCGATTGTGCGCACTCCGGTAAAGCTAAAACAGGTTTGAAATACACCGTGAGTCATTGGCCATTGTATGGAGCAAGCCAGCAACAGCAGAGGATAAGGATGAAAACACAACATTTTCACTGGGGAAATGATGTTCTTCTGTTGAAGGGTTATGCTCGCAGAGCTAGGCAATATTGACAAAAATTGCAACTTGACATCCATTTATTTTCTTTAAGAACACTTTGATTTTCTTGTCGACATTTTCTTGTCGCCTATGGTTTTACGGCGTTGGACTATTGCGGCCACTTTGCCAACTGACCCTGTGAGGCTACTTTGCCATTTCTGGTGTGGTTATAAGCCTCCTAAACAGCATGCGAGTTATGACGATTTATCCTACTTCAAACACTTATCAGTTCTAAAAAGTGCGTACAGTATTAACCCTCGCCCTACGCGGGGGGGGGGGGGCTGACAGGCCCCCCTGAGGTTTTTCTTTAATAACTTTTGACACATCGGGTGCATCTTTCTGCAATTTTCGGTGGCTGAGTTTACAACAATTATACGTAGGCTGTAAAATGTATTTGAAATTGGTTAAGTATTTTGGGAGATAATAATGTTTTGATGACGTCATGTTGGTAAAAAAAATAGAAATATTTGACAAATCTTAGAAAACAGAGTTTAAAAGCAAATTTCAAACTCAATTCACCAAAGATACAAAATGGTATTCTCTTTAAAATGGCAATCTAGGATTTTCAAAATTTGGGTTTGTGAACCCTAAAATAAATATATAAAAATTATCTTTGGGGAAAAAATCCCCACAAAATAAAAAATTCAAAGATCTTAGAAAAAACGGAATATATGTGAGAGAACTGAGTATGGACAATACTCATACCAAATTTCAAAGCAATATCTCCATTATTGACTGAGTGATGGCTTCCTAAGTGTAAGAAACTGATGACGTCATTTTTGTATACTTTTTTGACATTTTTGGACAAGATACGAACAAATAATTACTTTTTTTGTATTTCTGAGCCAAAACTGGTCTAGGACCATGCCTTTTTGTTTACATTTATCAATTTCTCATTTTGAGGTTTTCTGAAGAGCAAAATCGCTGTTCTGGACGTGGTAAGTCTGAGGTCATTCACTTGACCTGGAAGGTTGATCTGAAACCTAAAAATTGCATACTGTTAGATTCCTCTCATGACAGGCATCATGCTGGTTCTTACCGCATTGCTCTAAGTTGCTTGGTTTAGAAGTTAACAGGGGTGCCTGTCAGGCCCCCGTAGGGTGAAGGTGAAAAAAGTTAACCCTCCCGTAGGGCGAGGGTTAACATTATTATGTAATGGTCAGCGCAATTATCATAATCATAAATTGAACCAATCAGGGACCGTGCCTGTGAGCGTGACGCTGCGATTGGTGGACGGTCGTTGCTGATTGGTCGGCAGTTCTGCTGTGATTGGACCACGTTGGAAGGCTGGGAACGGCGGGAATGTTGGAGGATATTACAGGACACTTCGACAAATGGCCACTGTCAAGCACAGGAATCTTAAGTTTCAGGAAATGTTATCAAAACTGCGATGATTTAGTCTATAAGATAATCACTTCCTGGTGAAAGTTCAATATCTATAGTTGTTGACGGTTGATGATAACATACAAGTCATGATCGGATAAAGTAACGCCAGAGAAACACTGGAGAGTAACACCCCACTTAAACTATTGAATGAAAACTGAATAGGGAACCTCGAGTAGAAGTGCGCAATTGATGCCCGAACAGCTGTGCCAAAAAAAAACGAAAAGCAAACGAACCGAACAGCTGTGCCAAAATATTCTGAAAAACACAATAACGCAAAAAACAATGAAGTCTTCACCTGAAACACCGCATGCCTACTCTCTGGTACATCACTTTTGCAGCAGGCTTGCGGAATAAAATACGTTTACCCGATCATTTTCGATATTTACTTTAACCTTTCTGACGTCACTATGCACGGTTATATAGAGATAATGTTGGTCAACAATCAAGTAACCGACATAGGCGAATTATTAAGGAACACCCTGGTAACATACTTTCAAGGATAGCAAATAATTTCGCCTGCAAAACCGGTACCTTGGATTGAAGGAGGAAAAAACTAAATTAATGATTTTAATATAATTCACTAAATTAGTAACGTGCGTCTGTGTGTGTATGTGTGTGTCCTCATTGTTTAGCCACACGCACAGCACAGATGGCAGCACCGATGACGGTGAAATTTGCACACACGACAGTTTCAAGCTTTGTGACGATGCACGGCACGTAAAACTAAAGCATACCGAGCAGTATAATACTGCCCCGATTTGAATGCAAAAATACTGCCAGTATTTATGCATTTAAATCGACTAGGGATATACAATTTGACAATAAAAAATGATTATACTGCAATGCCATCAAAACCTGAGGGTGTTTAACGAAACAAGTTATACAGAGCTGTTACGCGCAGTCATTTAACATGAAAGTTAAACATAAATTTTAATAAAACGCTGTTATACCTATTTTGGACGGTGTAAATCGGGTTGCTAAAGCTTGTAATAGCCACCGCATATTGGTTCCGATATAACTATTCTCGAAGAACATGCTGCCCTTAAAACGCACTCCCGTTTGACGGATCACAGGTTGATAAATGCAATTTTCGAACGATTCAGTGTAACCCCAAATAAGTTACTGTCACATCCGACGCCAACGGCGTCCCCTCTTCGCGCAGCGAAGCAAGCGGGGACCGCTTGTCTTCTAATTCACTAATTTTGTAGGCGTACGTGTGTGTATGTGTGAAAGTGCCCCCCTTTTTTAGCAACACGCACAGCACAGACGGCAGCACTGATGACGCTGAAATTTGCACAAACGACAATTTTAAGCTTTGTGACGATCCACGGCAAAAACAAATCAAGTCGCTCCGATGTCTGTGTCGGTCACAGCACGCGCCAGATGGGGCATGTTTTACCATTGGTTCAACATGCAGACAAATCCGAGCGAAATGTGTGAGTAAAATGGGGGAAAAATACGCGAAAAATTGCAAATTAAATAGCGAAATAATTTACATTTCATGGTTTTACAACGTTATTCACGATAAAGTCAGAACTCGGAACCTATCGCACGTAAAGCGATGGCATATTTACAATTGTGTAGACAAATGTACCGGCTTTATAATGCATGTAAAACTGAAGCTTACCCATCAGTATTTATGAATTTTAATCGACTTGGGAAATACAATTTGACAATTATATCCCACCATTGACTGGGGAGGTGGGCCCCTCTCCCCCCCCCCCCCCCCCCCCCACCCTGGCGAACTTTCGCAGTAGCTTAAACACTAATAGCGCTATCGACGTGAAACTTCAGGTACCTTCTCCTACATCAATTATACGTTTTCTCGAATCCGATGGACGATCCATGGGAAAAAAAATAAAGTCTCTCCGATGTCTGTCGGTCACAGCACGCGCCAGATGTTTTCAATTGGTTCAATGGGTCCATGGGTCGTTTCAAGACCCCCCCCCTCCCCCGTAGGGCGAGGGTTAAACGCACTCCCGTTTGACGGATCACAGGTTGATAAATGCAATGTCCACCGGCATTATCCTATTTGCAACACATTTGTTGGTCATCACCAGAAACGGCACAACCGACAGCAACGGCGGGCGTCGCCTCTTAGCGCAGCGAAGCAAGTGGGGACCGCTTGTCATATCCTAAGCCGACAACCTTCCGTGAAGAACGTGAAAATGTGTTCTAAAGAATATGTTCGCCAATGGACAATCCACCTCCCAAATTTCAAACATAAATAATAATTTGTCACCAACATTTGACATATAGAGTGTAGTTTGTATCAAATAATATAGCAAGTCGTAACTCAAGACCTAGGAAAAAACAAGGTATGATATTAATGGACATATTTGGTTAAACAATCTCAATGGCTGAATTAAATGCGTTATCGGACAAAAACAATTTTGC
>JAXIVJ010003054.1:2500-99346 GCA_036785665.1 Chirona hameri
CATACTGCCCGGGCAGTATGCATACTGCCCGGGTGCATACTGACCGGGCAGTATGCATACGTTCCTGACAGCCCGCCTGGCACCGCTCTCGGTTCGTGTCGACTCGAGGCCGCGGACGGTGTCGTGCCCTGCGGCACAGTCTAACTCCCAGGCGCTCGGCCGAGCCGCTCCAGAGCGGCGCTCGGCCGGCGCATGGCATCAGGTCCAGTCAAGGTCACCACACAGTGTGGTAACTGGTACACACATCAATCGTATCGATTTATGGTAAACTTCTTTCGATTGAACTGCACTCTTCACTCCCTCTCGAAACAATTACCAGCAGTGATTTTAAAGCTGTGAAACAGATGCTTTTAAAGGGACACTCCCACCTTAACATTAGTTTTGAGTTGAGATAGCCATGTTGTTGGATTTGCATTGAAATTAAGTAGGGTAGCAGTTAAAACAACCACATATTGTATTTAACGACTTCGGGCCATCCCCACACATTGTGGCTATTCCTAGGCCGGCGTCACGAGACATAAAACAGTAGGTACTTGGGGAAACAGAGAGTTGACATTCATACTCAGATACATACCGGATAAAACAATGGTGCACGGCTTACAAAACTATGCAACATCAACACAAAATAGACATAAACCGGTAATGTGAAAACAATAGCACAGACAAAGCATGGCTGCCACACGTTAGTTTACACCTCGGCCTTCCATGTACACCCGCAAGTTCCGTTTAAATGAGGCAGACCTCAGACCAGTCAGTTCGGCCGGTAAACTGTTGTAAAAACGAGGAACTCAGTAGGAAAACTGACGTCTACCGGCTTCAGTGCGGATGCGAGGTATATGGAACTGCTCGTCCTGTCGTGTGCGCCTATTGCGATGTGCAGCATTTCGGCTAAATAGCGAGGCCAGAAATGCAGGTTCCTCCCACTACCGTGCACGTTGGACCAGAGTGAGAGAGTGATATTCTGATAGCTGTATGGAGGTGATCCACCCTGGACCACTCAAAACGTCCGAAATATGGTCAAATTTACGCCTTCCAGATACCACCCTGGCACAAAAATTGATCACTCTTCGGAGCTGCCTGTGATTTCTGTCTGATCAGTTGCCAAAAACGGTTATACAGTAACGTACGTGTGACATAACCAAACCGTGGACGATAGTGGGAACCACGTTTCGGGGAAGATAATGCCGAATGTGACTGAGTCCGATCAGCAGCCCGAAGCATTCCCGGACAACATGCGCGACATAGGTCTAATAAAAAAGAAATTCGAGCTTGGGCTTGACAATTGTAACGAATAAACCCCACGTGTATTTGAATAGGGGTCTAAAGCCGATGACGTCACCTCTCTTTACCAAATGGTGATGATAGTCGACTTGTTTTCAGGTTAGACTTGGAGATATTTGCGTGTTTAAAATGGTTTGGTAATTGGTTTGTTTTGTATTCAAAGCGCCAGAATTGTCTCGAAATAATTGTGTCATACTCTGGCAGCGTAAAGGATTTATGTATAGAGTTCTCTCTAGAGTTCAATATGACGTCATCAACCCAAATATTAAAACTGAACTTTTTATGAAATTGAGCACTGTTTGCGATAAACAAATGTCATAATCGTGTTCGGCAGTAATTACTTCATATTTTGCATCGCAATCGGCGTATATTTGACAACTTGTGGGAAGGTGGGAGTGTCCCTTTAACACAGTGCTTTTTTGCTTTTTGCAGCTTTTGACACAATAGCTGTGAAAGGGCCGTAAAGTCATGACCTCGATACAAGCTACCACTGACTGCATTATACTGCGGAAGAACGGAATAGCTTCTTTTAGATTGTATGCGGTGTTAATACGGGCGGGAAAACTATGCTTAGCTAACTGACTCCTATTAGCCCGCGCTAGTTCCATTAATAATACCTTCTTAACGGTCAGTCTCAACTGAAAAGACAACCATACCGCATACGTAATCTTCTCCAGACTGGTTATTGATTCGACTCTGATTGAATCGATTGGAATCGTTCAATAAAAAATCCTTGAATCAAAAAGAATCGATTCACGACCAGATCTTTTGATTCATGAATCGTGATTGAATCAAAACCCGCACGGAATCAAGGCTGATTGAATCAAAAGATTTAACAATTCAAAGGGAGATAATCACCTTTTTATTTTGTTAGCAACAACTTATTTGGCTACCGTTATGGTATTAAAATGTTGTTATCTAAATTTAAGAATTAAATAAAATTATACCCTAATTCAAAGTTGGAAGTTTGTGAAAATTAATGATCGGTATTTTCCCTCCACTATTTGAAAGCGCAACATCTGGCGCTTTTGCATCAATCTGTTCAACGTTGTTGAATGGGCACTTGTAAACAAATCAACGACACTAAATAGGTCGCCGTAGTTTAGCTTGGCACCGGCCGGCCGGTGCCAAGCTAAACTGCCGATGTCAATGCACTTTTTTCAAATGATTGTTGATTGTTCATAATTGTTTTTCCATATATTCGCAAAAGATAGAGTGCAGGAAACATACTGCATACCTTCATGATAAATAACAATGCGTAGGGAGGCTAATTTACTGAATTTGTTACCGACTACTTGCTGAGTACCGACCGATATAAGCATGGATCCCTTATCGGTAGGAAACTGCCAATATCTTTCGGTAGGAATATTTATATGCAAAATGTGATGAATTTACATCATATTTTGGCCTCGTCTATCGATTTCAGGTGCTAACTCCATTTTTGTGGAAAAGGTGATTATCTCCCTTTAACGTGCATGGTAAATTGTGCAAATACAGTACAGTCCCAGTGGCTACATTCATTTATACTCAAATAGTATTGCTGTAACAATGTTTGAATAATCATATATGTGTGTTTCCATTTGTATTGATTTGACATAAATTCAACATATATATTTAAATGTTGAATCAAACGTGAATTGATTAAAACATTTGTTTTATTCTTTGTATCGGAAATAATTATTTATCAAAAATGTATCCATGAATCGAACGGTGATTGAATCATTCATGTTCCAAAATGAATCGTGATTGAATCGTTCCAAAAAAGTGTAATAAATAACCAGTCTGATCTTGATCTGTGAAACGAAGCGTGAGTTGGCATAGCATACTGCTGTCATCTTTGCAGGCGCCTATGGGAGACCGCTTAGCGCTGCGGCACAGCATTCAACAGGCGTCACACTTGATATACATCTATCTATTGGTCGGCATAGCAACTACTGAGCTATGCGGCACAGCATTCAACAGGCGTCACCTTTGAGAGACATCTATTGGTCGGGATAGCAACTACTGAGCTATGCGGCACAGCATTCAACAGGCGTCACCTTTGAGAGACATCTATTGGTCGGCATAGCAACTACTGAGCTATGCGGCATAGCATTCAACAGGCGTCACCTTTGAGACCTGAGTTCGTCACAGGCCGGGCTGGCGCTATGGACCATGGGACAGGCCTGGGCCGGGCCTCAACTTTAAGGAAACCACTGGGCTCTGGACGGGCATGGGCTAAGAATGTTCAAGTAATGCGCGCAATCTTAGGCCAGAGCTTACAAATATTTTAACCAGCAGTTCACTTCTACAGCAACACACTTGCTGTTGCTGTGTTTTTTTTTGTTAGCATAGTTGGTTCATTGCTTCACATTTATAGTATACAAGTAAATATGCTAGGATAATTATTTCAAATTTTGTGAAAATAATTATATGCTGAATCTGAACGGGCCGGACCGGGCCTGGGCCTCAATATTATGAATTTGACTGGGCCTGGTCTGAGCCTGGGCTTGGTGTTCATGGGCCCGGGCCGGACTGGGCTGTGGGTGAGTGGGCCCGTGACGAACACTGTTTGAGACACATCTATTGGTCGAGATTGCAACTACTGAGCTATGCGGCACAGCATTCAACAGGCGTCACCTTTGAGAGACATCTATTGGTCGGCATAGCAACTACTGAGCTATGCGGCACAGCATTCAACAGGCGTCACCTTTGAGAGACATCTATTGGTCGGCATAGCAACTACTGAGCTATGCGGCACAGCATTCAACAGGCGTCACCTTTGAGAGACATCTATTGGTCGGCATTGCAACTACTGACCAAGGTAGTTGCAAGGTAAAATTCAAGGTCAAGGTCATTTTAATTGACAAGGTCATTTGAGGTGATATTCGGGTTCACAGCGGACTATTCAGATTTGTCTAAGAACGTCAGCACTGACAGTATTTTACCTCTGAATGCGATGAGCACAAAATCTAAGCGTGCCACGCCCTAATAACAGCTATAGGAGGTAAAAAGTTAGTCCGCCCCTGTAGCTTAGTTAGGGGAGCGCTGGACTTCTGACCTAACCCGGTAGTGGCAGCCCGGGTTCGAGTCGCTTCGGCACTCGCTATTTGCTCCTGACTGGGATGGCCTGTGGGCGGTGGCAGTGGTCGCACTCTAGGTCAGATGACGTCAGAGAGCGGGGCGGGCCGTGTCCAGGTATGTCGGGCACGCAACAAGCTATGCTTAGCGCGGGGTCTGACCTCGGAACTCCATCCATTCAAAAACATTCGGACTAAATTTATAAAAAAAGAAAAGAAAAAAGAGCTATGCCGCACAACATGCAGCAGGCGTTCCTGTTGAGAGACATCTATTGACTGGAATAGGAACTACTGAGTTGTGCGGCACAGCATTTAGCGGGCGTCAGGCGTCATCTGCTGTGAACGCGGACCGATTGGGACCCTAATTTCGGCGATAGCTTTTGAAGGCACCAACTGGCATGAACGAATTTCTCGCAATGGACGTTTCAGACCCTACGCCAATTTGTATTATTAAGGTTCGTTAATGTCAAACGAAAATTTAAGATACTTTCCATATACTCGTAATATTAAAGATAAGTATAGGTCGAATAGATGCTAAATAGATGCTATCTCTATATACTCCCGCTCTCGACTCCGCCCGCCACTCGCAGCTGACCGGTCACGGGTCGGACAGCGCCGGTTCAAGGTCAGTCAGGGTGGAGCTAAGCTGTGACGTCAGATAGATCATGGCTCCACCCTTTCAAGATAGCCCTTTAGTCTTTACCCACAGATAAAACTGCCTACGCAAGTGTATACACTACGAGTGAATGGGAAGTGCCCTATATTTGCATTTGACATTCACAAATCTTAATAATAACAATTGTCGCAGGGTCTGAAACGTCCATTGCGAGCAATTTGCTTATGACAGTTGGTGCCCTCAAAAGTTATTGCCGAAAATTAGTATCCCAAGCGGTCTGCCGTTCACAGTAGTTATCGAGATATCCATCGGCCGGAATAACAACTGCTGAGTTGCGCGACACATCATGTATCAGGTGTCGCCTATGAGACACATCTATGGGCCAAAAGACGAACTGCTGAACCGCGCGATACAAGTTAAATCTGCCATACAAATTTGAGTCGAGCACAACCGTACACTGGCCTACCACTCTGACTGGGTCTTGGCTCGAATTTCTGGGTGGATCCCATGCGGTTGGGTTGAGTGCCTCGTCCTAACATATCTGCAGCGGCGTGTGAGAACCAGAGACTCTCGAGACGGCAGCCAGTGAGCCGGCGGTAAATGTCTGGCAATGTGGCCGGGGAGGGAATACAATCACGGTCTCCCCCCCTCCTAGTGCCCCTCCTGCGGCGACGTTAACGGACCGTTTATTGCACAGATGAGGGTGTCATTACTGTTAAACGAAACTCGCCGCGGGGTGCCAAAGCGCCATCAAAATGTCAGCAAACTAGCCAGCGACATCAGCGAAACGTTTCATTGATTAATTCTCTGTTCTGTGGGAATCGCCACGATTGTGCTGCCGTATGCTCATTAATGTTTGTTGAATGTATAGGACATGCAATGTAACTAGGACAGTGTGTAATTTCCACGTGGGGTTAAAACCTCACCATCGAAGCCTGTGACTGTAGGCTAACTCATACAGTTACCACCTGAACCTGTTTTGTCAGGGCGTGACGCTGCTGGTGATACCATTCGTCCCTGCCAGCAACCTGCTGTTTCCCGTGGGCTTTGTGGTGGCCGAGAGGGTGCTCTACATACCGTCCATGGGCTTATGTCTCCTAGTGGCTGCCGGCTTCTACAACATGGCTCGCTCCAGGTCGGTCGCTTAGCTTAGGAAGCCCGAAGTTCACTTTAGTAGCATTATCTTAAAATTGCTAACGTCTACCTACGTATAACATACCGCAGGATGCCATACACTATTTTCGAACATAAATAGTCATTTTGTAATTGTAAGTGAAATACTTCTTCTATGGACCATCCGGGCGTTAATGACGGAGGCAACTGCGAAAAAGAAGAAGAGAGGTTTCGACGGGTATCGTATCGGCCGCTCCTGCGGTGCGCACATGAGTTACGTCAGCCATTGTAATCCGTACGCGACTGAGTGATTTGGCCTGGTGATGACTGGTGACCTGGTGACCTGGTGGTGATTTGACCTGGTGACGCCTGGTGATCCATCACCGACCTACAGACAGCGCCCTGCTCTCCTCTACGCCGGTCTCTCCCTGCTACTCCTATGCCACGGCCTGAAGACGTACCGGCGTAACCAGGACTGGCGAGACGAGTACACCATCTTCAGCGCCGGCCTGCGGGTCAACGGCAACAACGCCAAGCTGTACAACAACGTGGGCCACGCGCTGGAGAGCAGGTCCCAGCACAGAGCGGCGCTGTCCTTCTTTCAGCAGGCGGCCAGGTGAGCTGCACCGGAGATGAGCCGGCAATGACGCACTTCACGGTCACATCAAACGTAACAAGTTCTGGTTTGCTTCCTCTTCCGTTCTTCTTCCTCTTTTTGTTCTTCTTCCGATCCTGTTTGAAGTTTTTTTCCTCCAATTAGCCCACAGCAACTCAAATGCATGTGGGAAATAAAAATATAGTGACGGGTTCTGTTGCATGCGGTTCTGTTGCTTCTTGGCGAAATGAAATCCAATGGAAATGAAATCGTAAGCTCAGACAAATGGAGTGATGTCACTGCATTGTTCTCAGAATCTGAAGTTTGAGAGTGCAATCTTCCAGGGAAAGCATCAGGACGATGAATAACTTCATATGTCAAAGTTGCTCCATGTGCTCAGTCATGCCAGCTGAGGTTCCTGGATGCGAACTGCCGTCGATCCTTATCTGCAAGTCAGACGGAGTTAAATGATTCGAGATATGTCTATCTACTTATTCGCCGTATCTGGTCAGAGTCCAGCAACCGTCCAAGTTGTAATTGCCAAGTGCTGACAAAGAAGGGATCCTGTTGTTATCAAGTCAGCTTCGTTACTAGCTTTGAGACTCATGCCGTCTCAAAAAGAACATCGCGACGATGATATAATCGTAATGTACTACATATTTCTATGCCAACCAGCATTCTGTTAAACGTTAAAGCATATAACAGAACTTCCACATTGCCAACATATGGGAATCGCCAGTATTTCGGGTGCGTTGGGCGCTGGAGCACTGAACTTTTAATAATTGAATATTGTAAAACAAGAATGCTGGTCTGTAATAGAATACACCATACGGCATTCTTCATAGTTACGCGTCGCCGCGTGTTCGCAGGGTGCAGGCGGATGACATTGGAGCGCACATCAACGTCGGAAGAACATACAACAGCCTTAAAATGTACCGGGACGCGGAACAAGCATACCTAAAGGTGAGAACTCATGTCAAGCGATACTGGCCATCCACAAACAGATCTTTTACGGAAATGTTGCAAACCCTTGTGATGTATACACGACTGAAGTAATTTACTACATATGTCTATCACGACTATCACGACTGAAGCCTCTCTTTTGGTCGTCGAAACTGCTCAGTGGCACTTAAGGAGAGGCTCCCCAGTTTTCGCTGCCAACTTAGATGCTAGAAAATGCTTTGATCGCATTTGGCATGATGGCCTTTTCTTCCGCTTAATTGAATTACTCAGCACTCGTGCGTGGTGCCTGGTTTTGTCTTGGTATCGTAAGCTGACCGCCCTAGTTGATTTTGCGGGGCATCGCTCCGAAAGCTTTCGCATTAATCGTGGTACCAGACAAGGCGCAATTCTCTCCCCAGCGTTGGCAAACGTATTTTTTCGACCGCTGATACAGCTTCTGGATCAGAGCGGTCCTGGCGCCGAGCTCCTCGGCTACTATGTTCCAGCAGTCTGCTATGCAGACGATTTAATGCTCGTCTCCACTAATGCCAAAAATCTCAGTCATCTCCTGTGTATCGTTGAAGAGTTCTGGGAAGGTTGGAGGCTAGAGTTTATCCATCCTGACAAATCAAAGACTAAGAGCCATTGCCTCGTCTTTGGTGCGGAATTGTTAGCTGAGCTCCCAATTTGGCGGCTATCGGGACAGCAGCTCACTGTGCGTGCTGAAACAGAACACCTTGGTGTCGCTGTCAGCTCAGATTTACGTGGTACTCCCCACGTACACCATCGTGTCAGGCGTGCGCGTGTAGATTTTTATGGCTTAACCCCTGTTGGAATTCTTAGTAAATACTTGTCAGCCTTAGATAAAGCTTTCCTTTGGCGCACTATCGTGGTCCCAGCCCTCATATTTGGATGTGTAGTCACTCCTTTGCGCTCCGCCGATGTCGATGAGCTCGAAACCTTCCAATCACGTCACATCAAAGCAGCCCTCGGGCTTCCGCCGTTTGCGCATCATTCTGCTTTGATGACCGCCCTTAACGTGCCGAGAGTGCAGGAGTTACTCCGAAGTTTCATTCTGCGTGGCTTGGCCCATTTGTTTCACTCCGAGCACCGACTCAGGCAGATCATGATTCGTGGTCTTGCCGTGCTTGCCACCACACCCTCGGAGCTAGAGGGTTCTTTCCTCGGTCTAGCTCACATCCTTGGAAATAACACGTTTGAAATTACAATGGAGGCAGCATCCGGTAGCATTGATGTGGGTCTAATTCGCGAGCCCACCGTATCTGATGTAACTGTTGATACGATCCGATTCCTACTCGATAGCACGTGCCCATCATCTCGTAAAATTCTCCGACTCATGACGGTGACGAATGACTCATGACGGTGACGAATGACTCATGACACATGACTCACATTTGTGATGCTTCTGTTGTAGTGCTCTGTAGCTCGTTATATGTATAGTGCCTCATGGGAGCGTCTGCGCATAGCATTTATAACCGAGTGCATATTTGTGAAGGTTAGAATGTGAATGGTGCTTCGCCGCAAACTGATACCGCAATGGGCTTTGCAACACCGATTTTTAGGACGGTGCCATTGAGTGATTGACTCATTGGGGTCTCGGATTGTAATTGTGTCGCCTTACTATATATGTATGTGTGACGCCCAATACAAATGATGATGATGATGATAGTTACTATGCTTTCAGCTGAGTAAGAACAATGTGATGCTGTCAATTAGGAGATTTTCAACCTAACCCAACAGGCTCATGGTTTATAATGCATTTTATTATGTAACCGAAACCCTTCCTTTGAAATAATAAGCTTACACTTGGTTTCACGCAGAATGTTGTCTTTGACAGCATTGCCAGCGATATGGCATCGCTACCTGACGGTTTTACAGAGAATTCCCAGGGTCTCGATAATTGACAGCCATTTATTCGGCAATTACTGACAACACGACCGGCTTCCCGAACGAGCCCCATTTCAATCGCCGATAGCCGAACGAGACATCCATTACTGCCGTTTCGGTCCATTAATTTTCCGAACGTGCCATATGTTTGTGAACGCCTCCGCTTACCGGCTGAAAGGGGAGCAGACAGCTCGCCGAGGATCGGCCGCAATTCAGCCCGCAAGCTCCGGCCGCCGCTGAGCTTTCCCAGGCATCGATCCCGTGATTTCTATTCAGGCGCAGGATCTGTTAACTGATGATTGACGCTCACGTTATTTGTGAACGCCGGATTGACGGCAGCAACGTTAAACTCTGCCTAAGTGATTTGGGCTGATTTTCCATTCTGCCAGACGGTGGCCGGCGAATTCTGTCGGCGTCGACAGGCAGCCGGAATGCCAAACAGGCCTCCATTGTGCTCCGGCTTCGTCCCGGCCTACATATATGCATGCGGAGAGCGAGTCAACGCAGTGATCGCCACTGCATCGGCTGGTCGGAGAGAATTGCCTCAAATTGCAGACATTGCGAGCACTTATGGGGCATCAAGCTTGAATTTCTCTAGGAATGGTCAAATGACTCTCCTCCTCAACATTTTTTGTTCTACACGCCAAACGAAAATAAACCAGATCGCTGCGTCAATTTTCACTCATGTCTCACAAAGTAGCCATCCATTTAGCGTAGCCTGTTATGACGTCCCGTGTAACCTATAAATAATAAGCGTGTGGGCAGCGTGGTCAACTCTGCACTCGGCGTCGATGTTTTTACAAGTCACCAGAGCGGCCAATGGCTGTTGATATGAGCCTCACTGTCCAGATCTGGTAATGTTAGTGGACGCGATGGGCCGTATCTTAGTTTTCTGGCACATCGACTCTTCGGCTGAAAACTCCGAATTGAAATTTCGCCGGTGGGGAAATGGCCAGGGCTCGTGCAACAAGCGTCAGGGCTCGTGCAACAAGCGCCAGGGCTCGTGCAACAAGCGCCAGGGATCGTGTAACAAGCGTCAGGGCTCGTGCAACAAGCGCCAGGGCTCGTGCAACAAGCGCCAGGGATCGTGTAACAAGCGCCAGGGCTCGTGCAACAAGCGCCAGGGCTCGTGCAACAAGCGTCAGGGCTCGTGCAACAAGCGCCAGGGCTCGTGCAACAAGCGCCAGGGATCGTGTAACAAGCGCCAGGGCTCGTGCAACAAGCGCCAGGGCTCGTGCAACAAGCACCAGGGCTCGTGCAACAAGCGCCAGGGCTCGTGCAACAAGCACCAGGGCTCGTGCAACAACCGCCAGGGCTCGTGCAACAAGCGCCAGGGCTCGTGCAACAAGCGACAGGGCTCGTACAACAAGCGCCAGGGCTTGTGCAACAAGAGCCAGGGCTCGTGCAACAAGCGCCAGGGCTCGTGCAACTGTGATCTCTGACCTCTGAAATCAATTCATAGCCGTACGGATCGGTCGTGATCCTGAAATGAATCGAAAGTGAGCTCAACCAGACAGCTTTTAGTGGCGCAGCGGAAGTTTTGAATACAAATGAGGTGGTTGACTCCCCTTTCGCTCTGGTATATGCAGCGCAGCTACAAGTTCGACAATCCCATTTATTAAGCTGAAGTCTGATGGTTCGTGTTCAGACAAAACTCGGGTAACTACTCATTACACTATTGAAATTGTATTTTCTGAGTCGCACATGGTACCACTTCGACACGGTCCCAGGACTAAATTAAATCAGGTATCGGTGGTACCACTTCGACACGGTCCCAGGACTAAATTAAATCAGGTACCGGTTAATGGAGAGTGACGAGTGATGGTGACATTAACGCATGACTAGTGACCAGTGGTCACTGGTCATGGTTGACCAGGCAGCAGCCAGCAGCCAGTAACGAATAGCCGGTAGCTAATAGCCAGTGGCCAACAGACAGCACCCAGTATCCTGCATCAGGCAGCTAGCATATGTCGCCATGCAGCTGGCACCTAGCACCCAGTGCCCAGTATCCAGCACCTAACAGTGGCACCTAGCATGGCAACGGGTGCTAGCACCCGTTGCCATGCAGCAGACACCCAGTACCCGTTGTCATGTAGCCGACACCCAGCATGCAGCCAGCACCCAGCACCCGTTGCCATACAGCCAGCACCCAGCACCCGTTGTCATGCAGGCGGCACCCAGCACCCGTTGCCATACAGCCAGCACCCAGCACCCGTTGTCATGCAGGCGGCACCCAGCACCCGTTGCCATACAGCCAGCACCCAACACCCATTGTCATACAGTCGGCACCCAGCACCCGTTGCGATGCAGTCGGCACCCAGCACCCGTTGCGATGCAGCCAGCACCCAACACCCGTTGCCCGGCACCTAACACCCGTTGACCGGGTGCCGTCCGGCGGGCGTTCCTCAGCTCCAGAGACGGGCCGGGCCGGCACGGAACATTAATCAAACTGGACCGGGCCGGCCGGGTGATCACTCAGACGCGGAGCGGCACGTGCTGTCAGGCCATCGTCAGAAGTTAGCCGGCTGCCGCCCCTGCTGCACCGCGCTCCACACAGATAAACACAGTCAATCATACGCTATATTGGCAGCCAGTCGTGCAGTGATTTACCTACCCATGAGCAATGGTGAGTTAGGCTCATTATTTAGTCATCAGGCATTGTGTATTTTTTTGTATTATAAATTGAGTCCGAATGTTTTTGAATGGATGGATTTCTGAGGTCAGGCCCCGCGCTAAGCATAGCTTGTTGCGCAGGCCCTGACCCCACCCACCACCCGATCAAGCAATTCCCGGCGTCCGGCAGAATTTAGAAGCGAAAGTTTTACGTGCCCGACATATCTGGGCACGGCCCGCCCTCTGACCTTGAGTGCGACCGCTGCCACCGGCCACAGGCCATCCCAGTCAGGGGCAAATAGCGAGCGCCGAAGCGACTCGAACCCGGGCTGCCACTACCGGGTGAGGTCAGAAGTCAAGCGCTCTCCCAACTGAGCTACAGGGGCGCACATTATATGTTTTGCACATGTATGTTAAATAAACCTGACTATTTCAATCAATTACCAAAATATTGTAAATCGAATCAGGGAAGTCATTCATTGTGGCATTTGAGCTGACCGTGCTCCTCCCGCAGGCGAGGTCCTTCCTCCCCCGCTCCCGGCCGGGTGAGGTGTACCAGGCGAGAGTGGCGCCCCACCTGACCTGACCTGACCGTGCCCCTCCCGCAGGCGAGGTCCTTCCTCCCCCGCTCCCGGCCGGGTGAGGTGTACCAGGCGAGGGTGGCGCCCCACCTGACCTGACCTGATCGTGCCCCTCCCGCAGGCGAGGTTCTTCCTCCCCCGCTCCCGGTCGGGTGTACCAGGCGAGGGTGGCGCCCCACCTGACCTGACCTGACCGTGCCCCTCCCGCATGCGAGGTCCTCCCCCCCCCCCCCCCCCCCCCGCTCCCGGCCGGGTGAGGTGTACCAGGAGAGGGTGGCGCCCCACCTGACCTGACCTAACCGTGCCCCTCCCGCAGGCGAGGTCTTTCCTCCCCCGCTCCCGGCCGGGTGAGGTGTACCAGGCGAGGGTGGCGCCCCACCTGACCTGACCTAACCGTGCCCCTCCCGCAGGCGAGGTCCTTCCTCCCCCGCTCCCGGCCGGGTGAGGTGTACCAGGCGAGGGTGGCGCCCCACCTGACCTGACCTAACCGTGCCCCTCCCGCAGGCGAGGTCCTTACTCCCCCGCTCCCGGCCGGGTGAGGTGTACCAGGCGAGGGTGGCGCCCCACCTGACCTGACCTAACCGTGCCCCTCCCGCAGGCGAGGTCCTTCCTCCCCCGCTCCCGGCCGGGTGAGGTGTACCAGGCGAGGGTGGCGCCCCACCTGACCTGACCTAACCGTGCCCCTCCCGCAGGCGAGGTCCTTCCTCCCCCGCTCCCGGCCGGGTGAGGTGTACCAGGCGAGGGTGGCGCCCCACCTGACCTGACCTGAACGTGCCCCTCCCGCAGGCGAGGTCCTTCTTCCCCCGCTCCCGGCCGGGTGAGGTGTACCAGGCGAGGGTGGCGCCCCACCTGACCTGACCTGACCGTGCCCCTCCCGCAGGCGAGGTCCTTCCTCCCCCGCTCCCGGCCGGGTGAGGTGTACCAGGCGAGGGTGGTGCCCCACCTGACCTGACCTGACCGTGTCCCTCCCGCAGGCGAGGTCTTTCCTCCCCCGCTCCCGGCCGGGTGAGGTGTACCAGGCGAGGGTGGCGCCCCACCACCTGACGGTGCTGCTCAGTCTGGCCAACCTGGTGTCCCGCGACCCAGCACGGCTGGAGGAGGCGGACGCCCTCTACCGACAGGCCATCAGCATGCGTGCCGACTACACACAGGCCTACATCAACCGGGGGGACGTGCTGATCCGACTGAACCGCACGCGGGAGGCGCAGAGCACCTACGAGATGGCGCTCTTCTACGACAACGATAATCCCGATATCTACTACAATGTGAGTACTATCACAAGAATACACTACACTGTTATAAGCATACACTGCAACGGAGGTACTGGCTACTGGAATACACTACATAGTGGGGCAATCAGGAGGTCTGGTGAAGCGACGAATCGGCTCGTTTGTACTGTACAACAGTGGCAACCCCAAAATACAAAGTTTGTATTATTGACACTGGAATGTTCAATAAACTGGTTGTTGTGTGTATAGTTATTTGTTTTTTTTTATAAAAGTAAACCTACGTCATACTATGTCAACTATGGACCATCACGCACAGTAGATGCACCTCTGAGCTGACGCTGACCGTGCACTACTCCTGTGGCCCAGCTGGGTATCGTGTATCTGCTGAGCTGACGCTGACCGTACACTAATCCTGTGGCGCAGCTGGGTATCGTGTATCTGCTGAGCTGACGCTGACCGTACACTAATCCTGTGGCCCAGCTGGGTATCGTGTATCTGCTGAGCTGACGCTGACCGTACACTACTCCTGTGGCCCAGCTGGGTATCGTGTATCTGCTGAGCTGACGCTGACCGTACACTTCTCCTGTGGCGCAGCTGGGTATCGTGTATCTGCTGAGCTGACGCTGACCGTACACTAATCCTGTGGCCCAGCTGGGTATCGTGTATCTGCTGAGCTGACGCTGACCGTACACTACTCCTGTGGCCCAGCTGGGTATCGTGTATCTGCTGAGCTGACGCTGACCGTACACTAATCCTGTGGCGCAGCTGGGTATCGTGTATCTGCTGAGCTGACGCTGACCGTGCACTACTCCTGTGGCCCAGCTGGGTATCGTGTATCTGCTGAGCTGACGCTGACCGTACACTTCTCCTGTGGCCCAGCTGGGTATCGTGTATCTGGAGCAAGGTCGGCAGGCTCAGGCCCTGGCCCACCTGGACCGCGCCCTGGAGCTGGCGCCCGACCACCAGGCGGCGCTGCTGAACTCGGCCGCCATCATCCAGGAGTCGGGCGCGGCGCGGCTGCGGCCCACGGCCCAGCTGCGGCTGCGGCGGCTGCTGCAGCTCCAGCCGTCCGTAGTCGGCGCCGAGAGGGTCCACTTCAACCTCGGCATGCTGGCCATGGACGAACGCGACCTGCCGGCCGCCGAGGGCCACTTCAGGAAGGTTCGTGAAGGTTTGGCGGAGAGACACTTACGGAAGGTGGGCGGACGTTAGGTCGGAAAGACAATTTAGGAAGGTGAGTACGGGCAAGTCGGGCGGTTATGGGGTCAGTGGTCCGCCGCCGTTTGCCATTTAAAACCGTGCAGGCAGTGTGAAGAGGATGGAACAAGGACATGCTCTTAGTATAATATAATTAAATTCACTCCAGTATATAATTACATAGTTATGCCTGAAGCTGAAGTGAAATAACGTGGTTACATGATTGGCGACCGGTTGTCTTCGCATCACGTCCGCTTCTATCCGCCACCACTGCCAGCACGACTGTTTTGTCCGCCACCACTGCCAGCACGACTGTTTTGTCCGCCACCACTGCTAGCACGACTGTTCTGTCCGCCACCACTGCCAGCACGACTGTTCTGTCCGCCACCACTGCCAGCACGACTGTTCTGTCCGCCACCACTGCTAGCACGACTGTTCTGTCCGCCACCACTGCTAGCACGACTGTTCTGTCCGTGCAACAGGCGGTGGAGGCTCGTCCCGACTTCGGCAGCGCCCTGTTCAACCTGGCGCTGTTGCTGAGTGACTCCGGAAGACCTCTGGAGGCGGCGCCGTTCCTTCACCGTCTGATCCAACATCAACCGGATCACATCAAGGCGCTCATCCTGCTCGGAGACATCTACGTCAACAGCATGAAGGATTTGGACGCAGCAGAACGGGTCAGTGGAACTGGAGTCACTTACCGGCTGGCTAAGATCATTTCGTCAGGCTGTGGTTCAGCTTCGGGCCTAACGTGCTAATTTGCTTTCTTGTTCGTCATTCCTGCCAAATATGGTATAGCCTTTACAAAGGCATTATGCTGCATACATTGTGAAATATGTATTTCATGTGTGAGAACTTTACCCTAGAACCGATACTTGCATTTTCAAGAGACACTTACCCGCTGTCAGCTTTATCGTGTCGAACTATCACTACTATGTGTATGTACATACCTATGGCAATAGCATGAACTCTCCTTTCCCGCGCGGCGAAACTCACCACCTGACATCGCTTCCCCTCCGGGCAGTGTTTCGAGCACATTCTGCGTCTGGAGCCGGACCACGTGCAGGGCCTGCACAACCTGTGTGTGGTGTACGTGGAGCGTGCCGAGCTGGCCAGGGCCGAACGCTGTCTGCTGCACGCCGCGCGGCTCGCCCCACACGAGGAGTACATACAGCGCCATCTGAGGATTGTTCGCGAGCGCCGCCTAGCGGCAGCAGCGCAGGAGGCGCCCCGAGACAGTGTGTAGCGCAGGGCCGCGCCTGGCTGCAGGCAGCTGAAGGTTAGTCAACCAGATGGTGTGGCGGCATTTCTTACACGAGCACCTTGGCTGTGGTCATTTTTGTATGAATTTACCCGATCAGAGGTAAAAATGTTATTTTACGTTTCGCGCGCTTGTATTAAATAACAATGAATATCAAAATGTATCTGTGTGAAACAGCCACCAACTCTATTCTGAAGCAAGTTGTATCGACGTGTCATATGCTCTCTTTTACTTCATTGCAGTGTGCCAGCCTTCCATGGAGCATCTATTTTCAAACGAAGTCTCAGGAATACCTATATGCCAGCAGTCAGCAGGCCGCAGTCAGCAGTCAGCAGTCAGCAGTCAGCCGTCAGCCGTCAGCCGTCAGCCGTCAGCCGTCAGCCGTCAGCAGTCAGCAGTCCGCAGTTCGCAGTTCGCAGTTCGCAGTCAGCAGTCAGCCGTCAGCCGTCAGCCGTCAGCCGTCAGCAGTCAGCAGTCCGCAGTTCGCAGTTCGCAGTTCGCAGTTCGCAGTCAGCAGTCAGCAGTCAGCCGTCAGCCGTCAGCCGTCAGCCGTCAGCCGTCAGCAATCCGCAGTCCGGAGTCCGGAGTCAGCAGGCCGCAGTCAGCAGTCAGCCGTCAGCAGTCAGCCGTCAGTCGTCAGCCGTCAGCCGTCAGCCGTCAGCCGTCAGCCGTCAGCCGTCAGCCGTCAGCAATCCGCAGTCCGGAGTCCGGAGTCAGCAGGCCGCAGTCAGCAGTCAGCCGTCAGCAGTCAGCCGTCAGTCGTCAGCAGGCCGCAGTGACGCACCCGTGGTGTTTGCGGCAGTAGTGAGTTGAACTAGCGATTACACGTCACTAACTGCGCCCAGCCTCGAACACCTCGATGGAGTGATGAGGGCGACAACTGCGCCGCCACTGATGCTGGTGAGTGGTCTCCGCTGCTTTAGTCTGCTGCTCGAGCATGGCGCAGCGAATCAGGTTGGACAGTGGACTCATTTGTAAACTTTGTAAGTACAGTCTGACCCATGTTCCTGTGTATAGTGTGCAAAACGGCGTGTGATTTTGAAACGGTGTACGTAGTTAATAACAACGGTGTACGTAGTGTTTCTACAATTGTGCAGTGTTCTGTGGAAAAACAACTGATTGGGTGCATCCATGCTTTGGTGTGCAAGCCAGCGAACAACAAATGAGGCGGAATATGTGCTTGCCATTGGTGTAATCAGTCGACGAAGACTGTTTAGCTTAAATGGCAGGCATACTATGAACTGCGAAGCGTTTGTAAATGGTAACTACTGACTGAGCATGTAAGGCTGTTCTGGTTTTCATATGCAATATGTGCATGCATGCTCGAATTAATTTATTGTATGAATTGTTCAAGTATTTGTTATATGGCTGAAACTAAACCAGTAGCGTACCCAGGATTCACTCCAGGAGAGGTCAATTTTTTGCTCAGAGGGCATAAAGTACCCTCACCAAAAAAAAAACTCACCGGATTTGGCCCACTATATTTTTAAAAGGGCATATTTCATTGCTCCATCCCCCCCCCCCCCTTATGTACGCCTATGCGCTAAACTAGTTTTTTTTTGCAATGCGATGATGCATTGCTTGCATCTCGAATCATCCGAGATACTGAATCATCCGAGATACTTAGCGTTTACGAATGAGTCATATATTCACCTCATCTCTTATTGGTTAGAGTCGAGAAGTGACACCGACACTGATTTTCGATTCCACAGACATTGAAAAGCACGAGATGAATTTCTGTTCGTTACGCTTGGGGCATAGGCGTACCCAAGGGGGGGAGCAAACGGGGCAATTGCACACAACCCTCCCCCCCATGAAGGTTCGTACGTGTCCCCTTGGCCGTATGTGCCCCTTTGGAAATAGGGCCCGAAGGGCCCTATTTCGAGAGAGAAAATTTATCGAAACAAATAGTGAAAATATGCCCCTCTAAAAATATAGTGGGCCAAATCCGGTGCGTTTTTTTGGCTCGGGTACCTTATGCCCCCCTGATCAAATATTGCCCCCTCCTGGGTACGTGAATCCTGGGTACGCCACTGGCTTGGGGACAATACATAGCATAAGGCTGAATGATTGGTTAGTCACTGTGGTGCCTCATGATAGGACAAACAGTTGACATTGCATCGTAAACTGTTTATACTATCACCCGCGTGGCCGGTTTATAGAGCTTGCTGTTATAACTGTCATGTGTCTATAGTTATTGGTTGTGGTCACTGGCGGATCTAGGCTTCGAGTTTGGAGGCGGGGGCGGGGTGTGTGTGGATTTTGCTCCATTTCGTCAGCGAAAAGTTGTTGACCGGGAGGGGTGGGGTGGGGGGGGGGGGGCATCGGGTCGTCAGCGCGAAGAGTCATTGAGGGGGGGGGGTCGGGTCGTCAACACGAAGAGTCGTTGAGCGGGGGAGGGGGTGGCGTCGGGTTGTCAGCGCCAAATGTCGTTGACCGAGGAGGGGGAGATTCGTTGACCGGGGACCAGTTTGTCCTATTTATCACTTCTTGCAGCCAATGCAAGAACACGCGGGGGAGGGGGGGGGGGGGGCATTTGTCCCTATTACCTCCCCTGGCATTTGTCCCTATTACCTCCCCCCCCCCCCCCCCTGGATCAGCCAGTGACTGTGGTTACTGTGTGGCCGTCGTAAGGTTATCGGTTTTATTCAGTTCGGTGGCGAGTCGGACCGACTAAAACCGACTTTGTCCGAACTCCGGACCGGCTTCGGAGTAGAGCTGCTACTTTTATATTTTTTTCAAGCCGTATCGAATCGTGCGTTATGAATTAGGTTGTTTGATATCTCAATCCCAAACTGTTAAGGCTACCTTGATGAGTGAACTTATATACTGTTCGGAAGCCAAACACGAATATAGGTACTGTTAATGCGTCAGTAACACTAACATGAGTCCATGACCAAGCTCGCATTGCTCGTTAATTTCGCGCTGAAAGTGACATAGTGTCTGATGGTGTGATGTGCTTAATGCCGAGTCGTCGTTCGTCGGATCAAAGAGCCTGCGGGCACTAATGTCTGTGATATATTGAATAAATGTCATGTTATGTTTCATAATGAAAGGTTTTTATCTCACAACTATGAATGCATCGATAAATCCTAACAACGATTTTTTTTAAATCACAGAGTGTATCAATTGTAAAGAAGCGTCGGGCGCTGGCCGGTTTCTTACTGTTATGAAAACTTGTCACTCTAGTCTCAGCCCCATCGGGCTGAAATGTTCATGGACAACAGAGGCGGCGCCAGCACCGATCGATTGCTAGTCGGACCACCCGTCATTTCAACCATCTCTATACACTCCGCGTACAATGAAAACCAGACGCCCATTGGGCAGTTGCGGCTCGCCACAGACCACGTGCTCCCTTCCGTACCATGCGGGTTTGTTTATGTTCGTCAGCTCGGCCGAGCTCCCCCCCCCCCCCCCTCTGACGCTTCGTCGGCTGACAAATGAGAATCTGTCTGCCGTATCCAAGGCCGGCCGGGGGCTGCGCCGGGCGGCCTTGAACGCTGCACCCGCTGAATATTATGTAAGTACTCTGCGCTGAACTATCTCAGAGGGGGACGGGGCGCCGAGAGATCCAGTCCGTCCCTGTGCGTGTGTGGTGTGAGCAGCCCGACCCGTGCCGTCTCACTGCCCGCGGCTGAGCTGCGTATACGCACTGTAGTGCGCGCAGCCGGTCAGCGAGTAGCGTCGGCAAGTGACGCGTCCGTGTCGTGACCTTTGCACTCGTCACTGTGTGACGCATAGTGGGCAGAGATGGCGTCGGGTCGTGGTCGTGTCCTCGCAATGCTGCAGGCCATGGAGCGCGTGTCGTGCCGGTGTCCTGCGCACGGCTCCGGCGGGGCCGTGCGCCACACGGCCGCCACGCCGCCCTCCACCGACTACGCCTTCGAGATGGCCTGCTCCAACATCCGCTACGGGCATGGAGTCACACAGGAGGTCGGCATGGACCTCAACAACCTCGGCGCCAAGAAGGTGTGCGTCATGACCGATGCTAACCTGGTGAAGCTCTCCCCGGTCAAGGCGACCCTCGAGTCGCTGCACAAGCACGGCGTCAACTTCGAGCTGTATGATGGAGTACGCGTGGAGCCGACCAATGAGAGTTTTGAGGACGCCATTCGCTTTGCCAGGAGCCAGCCGTTTGACGCGTTCCTGGCTGTTGGAGGAGGTAGTGTCATGGATACAGCGAAGGCGGCCAACCTGTACCTCTGCAACCCAGAGGCGGATTTCCTCGACTACGTGAACCCGCCGATCGGCAAAGGAAAACCCCTCCTAGGGAAGGTCAAGCCGTTGATAGCCATTCCTACGACATCAGGAACTGGATCGGAAACAACGGGCGTCGCCATCTTTGACTACCTGCCCCTGCAGGCGAAGACAGGCATAGCGAACCGCGAGCTGCGACCTACACTCGGCCTCGTCGACCCTCTGCACGCGCTGGCAATGCCCGAACGCGTCGCCTGCTACAGTGGCTTCGACGTGCTCTGCCACGCGCTCGAGTCCTACACGGCCCTCCCGTTCGACCAGCGCTCGCCGCGACCGGAGAACCCGATCCTGCGACCTGCCTACCAGGGCAGCAACCCCATCTCGGACGTCTGGGCCGAGGCGACGCTGCGCATCATGGCCAAGTACTTCCGGCGCTCCGTGTACGACGCCGGCGATATGGAGGCGCGCAGCCACATGCACATGGCTAGCGCCTTCGCCGGCATCGGCTTCGGCAACGCCGGTGTGCACCTCTGTCACGGCATGAGCTACCCGATCGCAGGCATGGTGCGCGGCCACCAGCCGGCCGACTACTCCTCCCACCACGCCATCATCCCGCATGGTCTCTCCGTGGTGATGACTTCACCCGCCGTGTTCCGCTTCACGGCTCCGCTCTGCCCGGAGCGCCACCTGCGGGCCGCGGAGCTCCTCGGCGCTGACGTCACGGGCAAGTCCGCCGCGCAGGCTGGGGATGTGCTTGCCGAGCAGTTGCTGGAGCTGATGCGGTTCATGAAGGTGGAGAACGGCCTCTCGGCGCTGGGCTACGGCTCCGAGGATGTGCCGGCGCTGGTGCGTGGTACGGTACCCCAGCATCGCGTCACCAAGCTGGCACCGAGGCCCCAGTCCGAGGAGGACCTGGCCAAGATGTTCGAGGACTCACTCACTGTCTACTGAGCGTTCAGGAGGCAGTGCAGGATTCCGTAGAATGGCCAGGCATAAGGTGCAATAGCATGGGTGGTGCGTGCAGTTCGTTCACGGGCTAATCAGGTGAATTTTCTTGGAAATACATGCGGAAACATAAATTACTGTCTCTTTACATCTGATATGAAGTAAAGTTCAACAACTGGACTTGGACAGCATTTTTGTTGATCTATGTGCGACACTGTGGTTAATTGTTTGGAAATATTTAATTCAAATTTTACAAACAAGTCGTTTGCTTACAGTTGATTTGTTTGGCCGGTGAAGACGGACAACCAATGAAGAAATGCGCGAATGTTTCAACGAGGGCGAATGCCTTCCACTTTCTTGATATTCTTCAACGCCGAACATTCACTACTGACAGGTTTATTTTTAAATCATCTTAAATAATAAACGAGACATGGTATTTTTCACGTGCAAACGAGCTTGGAACGGTTCGTTACAATTTGTTACGGTTCAAAACGTTCAAACCCTAGTGCGCTACTTGGGCATGCCGGCGCTGGTGCGCGGTACGGTACCCTAGGATTGGGCCACCTAAGCTGGCGCCGAGGCCCCAGTCCGAGGAGGACCTGGCCAAGATGTTCGAGGATTCACCTCGGTAGATGTTCGAAGATTCACCTCGGTAGTCCGATAGCTGTATCATGTAGCCACGACAAACAAAAATGCATGATATAGGTGCCTTCTGTGTCCTTTCTCAAGGACGACACGAATGTTTTTACTGACTGAGTGGGTGTCTGTGTGAATGTGGCGTGAGCGAACTTGAGATAAGGCGGCAAGCGGCTCTGATAACAAACTACATCGAAAACTGACACAGGAAAGCCGATGCATATCGAAGGAACTGTAAGAGCTAATGCTTCTGTATCATACATTTTTTCCCATTAAGTTAAATCATAAACAGCTTCATGCACCTATCACCTATGCTCCAATATGACTGCGCAGACTTTTGAAACGATTTGCTTGTCATAGTTTCTACAATATACAAACCAAGAGTGATAGTCGCGATGGTACCGTACTGTCGATATTTCCAGGCCCGGCTTTTTTGTTGTAAAAAAAAAAATCATCGGGAGCGGTTCGTCGCGACACAAAAGAACGCCGTTAAATCGTTACGAGTGGAACTAGAAATGGAGCAAAGCGGCAACGTTACCGATTTATCTCATTAATTTGCATTGCGAATTAATGCGACCGGATTCAATATATTGGCCTATTTGGAAAGCGTGAGGAAAGCGTACTACATCATATTTGCTTTCATCCAGTGACATTCAACTTTCCAAGAAAACGGGAAAATACAAGCAGTGTTAAATATATTTCCAGTATAATACAGCCCACACTACTGTTGAACACAATTAACAAATGACGCACATTCTTTTGGCATATTCTTCGAGCAAAAGACACATACATCATTCTTTGAGGGAACTTTGTTCTCTTATTATGTGACTTCCTAGTCATCAATAACCTCCAATTGTGACGAGTGATACATATATCAGCAGATTGGGGCCATGGAATGACACATGCACAACAGTCAAATGCACCAATAGCAGATAAGGTTGCCGGTTGGTGTAGATCGCAATGCATTACGGCATCTCGAAGACGGTTTTCAGTAAGCCATCAAGACCCGAGACCTCGACTGTAATGTTCATGTGTGGCATTACAAACTCGATGATAATTACACGAGTTGGAAATGAACGGTAAGACTGGAACCTCGCTGTGATCGTGAATCGCTGGTTAACACGCGCCCTGGAGGGCCTCTGATAATCACACGCCCTGGAGGGGGGATTTCGCCCCCCCCCCCTATGATCTCGAAAACCATGCAACGTAGCGACAAGCGGAAAACGGCGTTAGATAGCTCGAGGCAAGCTCTATCGAAAGTATATCGGTCTTTTTTAGGTCAGGTCAAAATTGAGGTCACCAGAGGTCATCAAAGGTCAGATTTTCCAGTTTTAGGATTTCGCTTCGAAGACCCTCAAATATCTCGGGAACTATGATAGCTGGGAACAAACGGAAAAAGCAATCGAAAGCTCTTGAAAAATGCAATCGCCATTGGTGTCCTCAGATTTGAGCTCAGGTCAATAGTTTAGGCTCCAGAGTCCAGAGGTCATCAAATGTTAAAAAGGTTATTTTTTGGCAAAACTGTTTTTCGTAAATAACTTTTTACCTAATAAAGTTAAAGCGATACGTTTGACGCCATCGTGTTTGTCTCGTCAAGGCACTTCGAATCATATTCATGTTGACCAGGTTAGGTCAACTGAGAAATTTGACCTCATGTCAAGGTGAAGTGGTGACCCAAGTAGGTCATATTGCATATTGGGAGACGCGTCTCGACGAGACAAACACATTGGTACCGTTTTCACTTATCTATCTTCATTATGTCGATAGTTATTGGTAAAACAGTGTTGGCGGTCACGAAATTGACCCGACCTTAGGTCACCGATATTAAAAATCCGAGATAAACAAATTGTAGGTATCTATGACCTGCAAATTTGAAACCGATCGGCCTAAAACTGTGGCTGCGGTACTACTGCAAACGTTTTGGAGGTGGGGTCATCACGTGACCTGACCTGAGATGACCCGAGGTCAATCATTTTTACATGTGGGTAGTTAATTTCCGAACAGGTATGCAAAAACCGCGCGCCGCCGTTTTTGCGCTATCCTCGAAAAACCGGAGGGGTGGGCGGATTTCGCCTTCGCCCCTCCCCCCTCTCCAGGGCGCGTGTTAACGGGAGTAACGCGTCTCACTGATTCGCGACTCAACTTTACTGGCCAAACAAACAGCGAAATCTCAAGAATAAACACACGAGAAAATAATACTCCATTCGGCATCCCTAACAAACACTACTTCGACGAGGACAGGCCCCTAATCACAAACACGTTTAAAAACCCACAACCTTGCAGTGATCATTCACAAGTTGGACGAACAGTGACAATGACATGATACACCATCCTCGTTACAAAAAGGAGCACAGTGCTCAAGATGAGTCGACAGCCATACCCTGAGCACGTGCGTGCAATAAGCTGAAGGTCATATCGATCGTTAAGCTCACCCTATACGTTCGAATTTGGAAATCGAAACACGTCTGTTCTGTTTTAATCTCACTTTTCAGCTTTCCAAGACAAAGTTATAGTATATACATCGATATTAACGGTCTATTTGGTCTGCACGTGTGCACGCGCGAGACCCTATTATGGTTTCCGGACATGAAAGTAGAATTCGGTTCTCGCTGTTTCATTAGACTATGCCCGTCAGCCGACTACTCGGCCTTCTTGTCCTTGTTCAGCTTCCAGATGAAGTAGTTGAGGATGGCGGCGAATCCGGTCCAGCACAGGTACGGCATCATCAGGTAGGAAGCAGTGGCACTGATGGGCTTGAAGGTGATCACACAGGCGCCGACGCATGGGAGCATGGCCATTATCTCCAGAAAAGCCTGCCGCCGAACCCAGCATACGTCAGTAGGGACTCCCGAGTCTAGCGCCCACGACGTCACAGCTCGTAAAAAGTTCTAAGTTGAAAAATTAGATTTTCTTTAAGAAATATATGTATAAGCTAAATATCTTCCGAGTTGATTTTCTTTTTTCACCTGTGTCATATTGCTTCATTGGGACTTTGCTGCTTTATTATATTTGTTCCTCTGTGTACGTCATTTGATACACTTATTGATACGCGTTTCTTTCTTTTTTATTCTGATAACATCGTACCTAGTTTTAATTGTAATCCAATTATTGTGCAATTTTACCGTCAAATATTCACAGCTGATTTCTGATTTAATGGGAGATTGCCAGATTGAATTAGCCGATATCTGGCGATAACATTATACAATAATTACATTACAATTAAACCTAATTACGTCACAATTAATTATATTTACATGGTCGGTCTGTATATCACAGGGATTATATAACCCAGACGCATTCATTAACCCTCGCCCTACGGGAGCTTTTTTCACCTTCGCCCTACGGAAGGGGGGGGGGGGGGGGGGTCCGAAAAAGACCCCCCTTGTTAACTTCCAAACCAAGCAACATAGAGCAACGCGGTAAGAATCAACATGCTGCCTGTCATGTTTGGAATCTAACGGTAGGCAATTTTTAGGTTTCGGGCCAACGAGTGACCTTCCAGGAAAGGGAATGACCTCGATCGACCACGTCCAGAACAGCGATTTTGGTCTGTCAGAAAACCTCCAAATGAGAAATTGATAAATGTAAATAAAAAGGCATGTTCCTAGGCCAGTTTTGTCTCAGAAATACGGAAAAGATAATGATTTATTCGTATCTGGTCAAAAAAGGTCCCAAAAAGTTATTAAAAAATGACGTCATGAATTTCTTACACTTAGGGAGCCATCACTCAGTCAAAAATAAAGATATTTCTTTGAAATTTGGTTTGAGAATTGTTCATACTCAGTTCTCTCACATATATTCCGTTTTAACATCTTTGAAAATTTTGAATTTGTGGTGATTTAAAAAAAAAAATCATTTTGGGGGTCAAAAACCACAAATTTCGAAAATCCGAGATTGCCATTTTAAAGAGAATCACATTTCATATCTTTGCTTAACTGCGTTTGCAATTTGCTTTAAAACTCTATTTTCTACGATTTTCAAACATTTATCGTTTTTCCACCAACATGACGTCATCAAAACATAATTATTTCAAAAAATTATCAACCAATTTCAATGAAATTTTGATAGCATACGTATAATTGTTGTATACTTAGCTACTGAAAATTTCAGCAAGATGCGCCGCATGCCTAAAAAGTTATGCAAGAAAAACCTCGGGGGGGGGGGGGGGGGTCGTTTTAAGACGATGGTAGGGGCGATGGTTAACAAGAAAACAGGAAAATCTACGTTAGGTACGCTATCTACTAGTGGTGTAAGATTCGGAGATTTTCCAAATCATGTCCGATCCAAAGTCCGATCCAATATGACAATGTTGACCGAAAAGTGTCCAATGAGTCCAAGAGTCCAAAAATAGTCCAATATTTAAAACATCCTACACATGACAATTAGTGATGCATTTACTTTATTTCATGTCCATAATTAACTGCACTGCTTAAATAATTTACATTGTTCATAAGTTGGTTACCTTATTGCACCCTTCCATAACAGATTCTAGAAATGTGTTCCAAATTCAGTCTATGTCCATTCTGCCTGTTAATTTTAAGTGATTTGTGCAGACTAGCAGTCTAGCAATTTATGGACACAAAGTGCAAAAATGTATATAACTGCTTGTAAGGTGTAAAACCTTTAAGGTAAACAAATGCATGAATTGTCAATATTGTCAATATGCCTTGACCGAAAATTGTCCGAAATATCTGTGGCTGACCGACTGAAGTCCAAATCGGAATCGGACTATTTTCGGACGTCCAAAAATTTGAACTCCGATTTATATCACTACTATCTACGCAATATGTAATGTTATCTTACCCATCCGGGACGGTGTGCTCCGAAGAATATCGGCGTCCAGGCCCAATTCAAGGCCAGCTGCATCGCATACAGAGTCAACGGAAGCTTGGCCGCGCCTAAAAAACAAAACATATATGTTTAGGGCTCTCATTACGCGATCGGTGCAATCAGTGCACCAAGGTGCAAGAATAATAATAATAAAATTGTACACCTTGGTAAAAATACAAAACCCATTCAGGGGGAAAATTAAATACGCGACATAACTCGAACTGTTACGGTCATGGTCAAAACATTCATCAATGAGCAACACATTACTCACTGGCCCATATAGTCCAGTCAACGGAGCTCCAAATGGGTCGAAAAATGGGGGGGGGGGGGGGGGAATGCAAACGTACTCATGCGATATGTCATACGATTGCAAATTGTCTGTACCTAATCTGGATAAAAATCCAAAGGAAGAAAAAAAAACGGCGGAATTTTACGTCAGGGATGCCCAAATGCACGTGAGGGGGCAAAACATGTAATATAAATTACTAGTAAGGCATGCATGGCATGAAGCAGACGGAGCGAGTTATTGCATTTGTGTCCAGCAACTGATAAGCATTGTTGTTTGCTGCAATAGTAAAGGATTACTTACCTGCACATTTATATGGCTCTCAGTGAACAACACAGTTACGGCCATTGGCATAGGTATATTTTTTCTTCTGATTCTCACAAGATCGTTGCGGAGATGAATTCGAAGCCAACGCACTTGCTCATCCCAGCCGGCATTTATTTGTGTTTCTGATTCTCACAAGATCGTTGCGGAAACGAATTCGAAGTCAACGCACGTGCTTATCCTCGCCGGCATTTATTTTTATTTATTTATAAATGGTGATAGTTTTTTCAGTTATGTCAATTATTCTCACGTAGTCTATCCCATGTGTTAATTTACGACAACATTATCAGTGTATACCTTTGCATAATCAGTGCAGTGAAACAGGAGTTATCCCTGAAACACATAGCCCAAGCAAGCAAGTATTCAAGCACGCAAGTATTCAAGCAAGCAAGATGAATACGGATTTCGGCCCATTTGACAGGAGGCGGTGAAATCATGACGTCATATTACATGTTTTGCCCCCTCACGTGCATTTGGGCATCCCTGACGTAAAATCTCGTCGGCTTTTTTTCCTTTGGGATTTTTAACCAGATGATGTGCAGACAATTTGCAATCGAATGACATGTCGCACGAGTACGTTTTATTTTTCCCATTTTTTTTTGTCGACCCATTTCAAGCTTCGTTGACTGAACCAATATACAAAACCAGCTGACGGACTTACCGTCGAAGCCGCCTCCGTTTTTCCAGACCAGGTACGAGGCATACCCCATGCCGGTGTAGAGCGCGGTCCAGGCGGGGCCAAACACCCAGTTCGGCGGGTTAAAAGACGGCTTCTTCAGATTCTGTGACGGCAAACAACCATCAGTTATACCTAAAATGCTTGACAAATTAACAATCGCATATATACCTTGTTCGAGGTAGAACCATCATATTCAACCACCACAGACACAATATAAAGGATTATGGCATAACGCGCCAAAAGTGCCCTGGCAACAATGGACCACGTTGGAAAATGAAACGAACCCAACCAAATATAGCAAATCATTTTGTGGGTAAATATGATTTATAATATTGGCCACCTTAAATTAAAAGGCTAAGCTATCTCTTCCTCAGAATTACCATTTCAACAACCAGTAAGTTCTTGCGAAAATAATGGCTGACTTCCTTATTGCTAATGACAGTGGCCAGCATACCTATTATTGCATTTTAATTGACACACAGTTAAGAATGAGTGAATTCGTCACTTTAAACATATTTTAATGCAACTTCTGTACAATCACTTGTATATAATGCATATATACCACTGTTCAGCTTACCTTATACCAAATCGGAATATTTTTGGAAGTTATCAATGCGCCAGCGACCCCTCCAACATGAGGGAGAGCAGTAGCAAGCAGCCATTCATAACCCATAATGATCTCTGAGGAAATTCAAACATGTCATCATCACATAACCAGTCAGCAGTCATGGCAGATAAGTATACACATAGCTTAAAGGAAATAGTTCACCTTCAACATTAGTTTTAAACTGAGATAGCAGTTTTGTAGCCCGTGTTGGGAAACCCCTATCTGCAGGTTTTCTTGATTGAAAAGACTTTCCAGCCAAATATATTTGATTTCTTGGCGAAAGAATGCGGTGCTGGCGAAAGAATGTTGTACTGGTTCTAGCCCGGGCAGAGGCTATACCATCAGCCAATCAGCTTGCAGCTGGTGCTAGCAAGCGAACCGCCGGCCGCCGGTTGGCACATCTCCAATGCGAGTCTATCCCTACGCGACTACTTTCGAATCTGATTGGCTGAACATTTTTTACATTCGCGTGACGTCAGGACTCTGACTCAGAGAGCATGCATATAGTTTTGATAAACAATACAAATTTACGACCTATGTCCTGAATCGGCGCGATATAAGGCTATTTTGGACAATATAAAAATAAATTGTATTAAAAAATATAATCAAATCGTGTTTGGTAAAAAATTTCCAAGGTGAACTATTTCCTTTAAGTCATCCAGTCACGACTGAATCACGACGGGCGGCCACGACAGCCGACAAATGTCAAATAACCATGCTGTGATCCTAGTGCAGTGGAAACATCGTAACAGATCAACTTTCCTTTATGCAAATATAGTCTCTTCTTGTTACAGGATAAAGTTCATGGTGGATGAAGGATTTTCCAAAGAATAGCATAGAAAGGTAAAGTTGAATAAGCTTTTCTGTCAACATATAATGGTTCCAAAAACTGAGTCTTGGTACTTATGTGATACATCAAGCAACACCGTTGGCAACTTATAGGTGTTAAAGAGTGGCGCCACGGATTTTCTGATAGGGGGCAACTTTATAGCAAAAGGCCCTGGGTGGGTCAAATGGGGATCATTTTTATAAAAGGCCCCGTTTTATAGTTGCGAAAAATACACACATTATGTCATACATTATCCATTAGGTGTGTCAGAAAGGGCCCCTAACATGCTCTACAGGGCCCTGTGTAACAAGAGAAGGTCCTTAGCTTCTCTGAAAGGTTGCTCGGAAGGTGCAACCTCGGATGGGCCCAAGAGGCTCTTTGTTGCACTTTTCTTTTATGTCTTTATGTCTTTATGTCTTTATGTTTAATTTATATAGCCAGCCAGTGGTGAGGGTGGTGTGGGCGTGGGTGTGGGTGGTATGGGTGGTGTGGGAATGGGTGGTGTGGGTATGGGTGGTGTGGGTATGGGTGGTGTGGGTATGGGTGGTGTGGGTATGGGTGGTGTGGGTATGCGTGGTGTGGGTATGGGTGGTGTGGGTATGGGTGGTGTGGGTATGGGTGGTGTGGGTATGGGTGGTTTGGGTATGGGTGGTGTGGGTATGGGTGGTGTGGATATGGGTGGTGTGGGTATGGGTGGTGTGGGTATGGGTGGTGTGGGTATGGGTGGTGTGGGTGTGGGTGGTGTGGGTATGGGTGGTGGGTATGCGTGGTGTGGGTATGGGTGGTGTGGGTATGGGTGGTGTGGGTATGGGGCAACGGTTTTTGGTCCAATTTGATCCACTTAGTGAATCAATCTGTATAAAATCCAAAACTGCACTGTTTTGGACCATGCCGGATCAAATTTATTTATTTATTTCACTTTGTGAGGCATATCCGCTGCATGCAACAGCTATTACATGACTCGAGTCAAAACACGCTATAATTATTGGGCTTGGGTGACGCAACACTCATACTTCATGTAGGTACACATCACAGAACACACAGAACACATCACAACACAATTTCTCATAAACGAGTGCAGTGAGTCATAAAACTAAGTATCACGCTCACGCTCCATCAGGTACTCCTTGAGCTCGCGTTTAAAACTAGCGAAATTCAAACAACGCAGCTCAGACAGCAGCTCATTGTAATCAGCGACAGCCCCATACAAATAGCGACGCCTCCCAGACTCAGTCCATATAGAGGGCGTCACAAGCATTCCACTCTGTCGGGTGTCACTCCCGTGTCGGGCGTCTCTCCGATTTCTTCACCCAAATGGTGAAGAAATCGTCCAGATCGGTTCAATGGTTTCAGAGCATGGGCTAATCGGCAAATTTGCACTAATAGTTTTGGTCCAATTTGGTACATTTAGGGTGGACCAAACTGTATAAAATCCAAAACGGCACGGTTTCAGACCACTCTGAATCAAATGGTGAAAAATCACTCAGATCGTCTAGTAGTTTCAGAGCATGGGCTCGTCTGCTAATCTGGTTATTTTTTAGACCCTCCCCATCGCTCCGCCCACTTCATCAACTTTTTGATTGATCAACTTTTGTATTGCCTCCCGCAGTTTGCCCAACTGAAATGAATCATGATTGAATCTTTCCAAAAAAAGTGCATCAATAACCAGTCTGCTTGGAGTGTGCAATATGTATGCATGAACTTTAGTTTGACTCCAGGTAAAATAATACTGAAATCAACTCTTAATAAGAAACAAACAACCATGGGATTAAAAAGTTAGCTTTATAAGGTTTAACCACGAACTTGTTTTGTCCGTTCTGTAAACGACCAACAAAATCACAATTGCATAAATAATGAACGCAAATCATTTTCGTACCTTGAACTCTCGGATTTAAGAGTAACTTCTCACAAGCACGGTAAATAGAACTCACACGGACTGGATTTCCACGTGTCAAATCCGTCAAATCACGGTATTTAGAATATCGTCAAATGATCTCTCCGGGGCAACTATCTAAATGTGCAGTATCTATCTAGGGCCTTGAAAATGTGCTGCCAAATGTGCAATGCACAACCAAATTCAAGCAACGTTGTATATGCAGGTAAGGCCGCCTGGTAATATTGCCATTTCCCTTAGCATCAGTATTACGTCACTGGTCCGTGAATCATGAGTAAGGATTATGCAGTTGCGAAGAAATCAATTAAAACTCAAGGGATCATAAGTAAAAATGACTATCAAAATTTTTTATCATGCATATTTCTCAATACTGTCTCCAGTACAAAAATGGGTAGGGCATACCGTAGATCGATCATTTTAATGACGCAATATTTTCCTTGGAAGCGTGATACAATTTTTGCGAAGAGTAGCCTAGTATAAATCACCAGGAAATCACGGTGGCGCATGTTTTCTTAGTTTTTATTCCACATAAGATTTTACCAGCAATGAAGATCTCTTACTGCTGGTTCTGTAAATTTCCATCTTAACATAACTTTAAAAAAAAAATACATTGCCAATCAAAAATGTATATTCTTCAACCCAGCCTGCCCTCAACTAACCTAACCTAGCCTGCCCCAGTAACCACCTGGAAGCCATGGGATCCCAACTGTTTGTGAAATCCATGGGGTAATAAAATCTGGTTTGTGGCGCAGGCGGGATTTTTGATTGTAAACAAACAAGAACCGCGCCGGTACGCAGCTATTGAGGCACGAGTGGGTGCCATGTGCGATTACCCTATCTGGCTGTGTTTTTCTCGTCTCTCACAAATCTTGGAACTAATTCCCAAATAACATTTTGAATCTTGTTATATGCATTATCATGCATTTATCATACATATCGTTTTTACAGTGAGGTGCTTAAAGAGCATCTTCAAATCATTGCAGACAAATTGAAATCAAAATTGAAAGGGAACATTGGTTCCAGGCTACAGGGGAAAATAGTGAGATTGGGTACTAATTTGACATCTGTGAGAACCATAGTCAGGGTACACAACTGTAACCCAGAACACGTCGAAACACTGGACTTTACATGCTATTGGCAACATAGACGATGCCTATGCACCCAGCACCAGAACATCAATAGCATGAAAAGTCTGATGTTAGGACATGTCTTGAGTTACAGTTGTTGGTATTACTGGAGCAGTCATCACAATTCCATACACCACATTGTAGATAGTGTGACAGGCCTGAATGAAGGTCAGGCAGTACAGCTGGCTTGATGATTTCACTGGAGTATTCTTCACTATCGATCGGCTCTAAATCTGACAACTTGTCTGGGGTTACAACCTAAACAAACCTAACCTATGGACCTTCTCAAGTCATCTTTGGCATGCCTGCAGGGTGCATAACCTACAGACCCTCTGAAACCATCTTTGGTGTGCCTACACTCTACAGCGCACATAACCTAGAGACCCTCTCAAGTCATCTTTGGCGTGCCTGCAGTGTGCATAACTTATGGACCCTCTCAAACCATCTTTGGCATGCATAACCTACAGACCCTCTTGACTCTTGAGTCGTCTTTGGTGTGCCTACAGCACACATAACCCATAGACCCTCTTAAACCATCATCTCCCAGTGACATCAAGCCAGCTGCACCGCCCGCCCTTCTTTCAGGCCTGTCTCATGTGAGTCACTACCTATAATGTGGTGTATAGAAGTGTGATGCCTGCTCTGGTATTACCCAGTTTACTGTATGATGGTTGCATGATGCTGCTATTGCAGTATAAGTTTATGTTTTTTCCAGCTAGGGGTACCTAGGTATCTTTATGGTGGATTAAGCATTTGTATTTAATTAATCCTACCAGTTTTAGAGCAGAATATAACTACCTAGACTGGAAAAATCCTAAAAGTATGCCAGACACCTTGGCGACCCTACAGTGCAGGGAAACAAATATGGGCAAAAAATTGAAGGGTGTTTGCACCAAAATTAAAACAATTTGATCGTGGTCAGCAAAAAGTTGTTGAGCGGGGGCAGGGAGCATCAGCATGAGTCCTTTCCCTTGCTCTTGTTAAGCGAAGGAGAAGGACATCACACAAGAAAGTTGTTGAGTGTAACATGAGCTGGGGGGGGGGGGGGGGGGCGGTAGGGAGTATTTCATGAATGAACTGACAAATGAACCCAAATTTCGGCATAACTGATCCTGTTATGCTAAACATGTTGATGGAAACATGTATTTTTCCCAGTTTGGGCCGTAATAGAGCAGGATAAACAACTGTAATGACTGACATGTTATAACACCTGACTTTTTGTGCTTTTGTGATGGAGATGATACAGATGCACAAAGTAACGCTGATAGCATAAAAAAGTCCAGTGTTTGGATGTGTCTGTGATTGGTCATTTATCCAATGGGTCCAATCTCTAGTCAAGTTAAAATACCAGACTGTTCATGCTATTAGTGGTGTATTGGTGATTTTGTGCATCAGTATTGTCTACACCACCAATAGCATGAAAAGTCAGGTATTTGGATGTGACCAGCGATCAGACCTTTACCATATTTGATATTTAATGTATTGTGCTTCACATTTTGCATATCATTTTCTGGATTTTTGTTATGGGTAGAACATCCAGGGGAATGAGCATGATATGGGTAAAGTTACTGCTCTGTGTCGTTGCTATCCTGCTATGAGCTGCTAGACAAGCAAGCACAGACAATGATCTGGTATGAGTGGCAACCTACCTGACAGGGGCCTCAGCAGATCTGAAAGTGCACTTGCCAGGCTTGACCCACACCATTATGGAGAGGGCGAGTTGGATGCCCCTAAGTTTGTGCAGGGATAGCAGAGTACAACTGCTTGGGCATCAATTACCCACCTTATGTGAATTTCTTACCTTGGATCATCTCAGGTCAGGTCATGTGACCCCCACCTCCAAAAATTTGGAAGGAAATCCACAACCACAGTTTTAACCAAGATGTTTGAAACTCACAGGATTCAGTCAGGCCATTGGTACCTACAATTTGTACATCTCAGAATATTTTATATTGGTGACCTAAGGTCTGGTTAATCATGTGATATCCCCATTGTAAGTAAATGGGAAAATATGTCAATCCTTTCTTCAAAGAATATGTATCAATTCAGATTGGACCAATTCCTTTAAAAGCATATTGTAAGTTATTAATGATGAACCAGGTAAAATTTTGGCTTAGTGACCCCTACAAGGTCATCTGAGGTTACCCTATTTTGTTTGCCAATCACTTTTGATTGAATAATGATAGAGACGTGATATCGACGCAATTGTGTTTGTCTCATCGAGACCCTTCCAGCAATGTGCAACATGGCCATCCTGGGTAACCTCGACTTTGACATGCTCTTGAGTGTCTGACCTGAGGTCAAATTGGTTAAATTTTACTTGAAGGGAATGTTTCACCTTTGTATTAGTTTTAAACTCAGATAGCCATTATATTGGGCCGTTATTGAAATGTCTAAATTACTAAGGTCATTTTCCCCAAAACTTAACCGTTTTTAAGCAATTGAATTTACCATTTGCAAAATGACTCCAGGCTGGTGCAGCCGCTGATTGGCTGACAGACACTTTTTCAGCCAATCCCATTTTGTCAGCTAATCAGCGGCAGTCTATAGCTTAATAATGACATCATTCGCCCAACTATATATACAAAATGTAGAAAGTTAAGTGACTTTTCGAGTGAAAAAATATCACCATCGTTTTCAGCAGCACTTACTTCATACTTTCTACTACAACCAGCGTATATTTGACAACTTCCACGCCACCCTAAGGTTTTCAAGGATAGCTGAAAAACCTTTTTTGGCACAGGTGTTCGGGCATCAATTAACCCACATTGTGTGAAATGCTTGACCACGGGTCACCTCAGGTCAGGTCACCAAGCCAGGTCATGTTACCCCACCTCCAAAAAAGTTTGCCCTTGTACCACAGCCACAGTTTTTGGCCGATCTGTTTCAAACTTACAGGATTTAATTAGACCATAAGTACCTACAATTCGTATATTTTGGATTTTTCATCATTGACCTAAGGTCAGGTCAATTGCGTGACCCCCATTATACGTCAATGGGAAAATATACAAATGCTTCCTATTCAGAGAATATGCAGTAGATCAGGTCATTTTAGCTTATTATTGATGACCCAGGTTCAATTGTTGCTCAGTGACCTCTGCAAGGTCAACTGAGGTCATCAGAGGTCACCAGCTCTTTTTTGCCAATACTTCTTGATAAAATACAGATAGAGACATGCGAATGACACCACTGTGTTTGCCTCGTTGAGTCGCATCGCCCATATGCAACATGACCTACCTGGATCACCAAATGACCTTGGCCTGAGGTCAAATTTTGAAGTTTACCTAACCCGGTCACCATCAATGTGTCGAAGCGTCTTGACGAGACAAACACGATGGTTTTAAAATTATGTATTTATGTTCAACCGATAACAAGTTTTTCACGAAAAAAGCTTTTGGAGGAAAATGGCATCATGACGTTCGGTGACGTTCGGTGAAGCCCAAGTTATTAACCCGAGCTAAAATGTGAGGACGCCCTGGCGATTGCATTTTTCAAGAGCTTTCAATTGCTTGTTTCTGTTTGTTCCTAGCTATCATAGTTTTCGAGATATTTTGGGGTTTCTGGAGTCTAAAAGTCCTAGAATTGGCAAATCTGACCTTTGATGACCTTTTGTTACTTCAATATTGACATGAGCCAAAAAAAAATGACAAAAGTATTTTCGACAGGATTTTTGACGAGCTATCGAAGAGTGTGATTATATTCCGCCTACTCCCCCTAGGAGCCGAGTTGGAAGGGAGGGGGTCGTTCAGGCCCCCCCCCCCACACACACACACCCTGGCCCAGCGCGGGTTAACCCAATCACCATGAACATTGTTTGAAGCGCCATAAGGAGATAAACATGATCACGTTAATATAATATCCGTCTTTGTTAGATAAAAAGTAATAAAACTTTGTCAAAGACATCCCATTTGACCTTTGGTGACCTCTGGAATACAAAATGTTGACCTGACCTAAATTTGAGGATGTCTTGTAATTTCATTTTTTCAAGAGTTTTCTGTTATTTTTCCGCTTTCTCCTAGCGATCATAGTTCTCAAGATATTTTTAGGTTTCTGGGGCAAAGTCTTAAAATTGGAAAATATGACCTTTGATGACCTCTGGTGACCACAATACTGACATGAGCCAAGACTAACAAGACATGTCAATATCTGGTCTGCCCTGAGAGATCAGAGCATATGCTGCTTCCCTGTGATAACACTACCAGAACTTTCCTTGAAATCATCTGCAATCACAGCATTCACATGGAACTTTCAAAAAGGGCGGTGAAGGAACTGATTTGAAAGAAAGTAAACCAATTACCTTTCGATAGATGTCACAAAGCTCAATACGCTTGTATTTGGACACATCCCAGCAAAATCCGGCTGAGTTTATTCTCATATTTGCATTAGCATGGTCTTTTGTCCTCCATCCACTTATTACTGCCAAAATTACTGATGATTCTTCAGTAGATGTAGTTTGCATTGCTGGATAGCTGTGGCCCAACAGTTCCTTTGTTGTAAAATGCCAACACCGCCACCAACACCAATAGTTGGATAGCAGAATTAGGCAACTTTTGCAAAGTTAATCTGTTGCTTCCTGCTCACTTCATCATGCTATGGAAAAAGGTAATGACAAGCTACATTTGCCTCAACATTTGAACCAACTTACAGCCCTTCAATCTTCATACTGACATGCTCTGAGTCTGTGACTCATGAGTCATGCTATATGTGGTCTTAGTTGTGTGTAGAATGGGTTTGCGATATGCGATGTGTGAGATGTATCATACAAGCTCTAAGAGTATGCATTTTTCCACCAGACCATGGAGGAGGATGCAGCTCTCGCCTGGGACTCGGAATTAAATGCTGCCTTCTGGGATGAAGATGCTGCACCGCCGATGCCATCCGCCTCCAGCTGTCATGTGGACAGAGACTCCAACACTATCCCAGCTGCTTCAAACGCAGCACCGGCCGTCTCCAAGGTCACCGGCCTACCCGCAGCGCCGGCCGCCTCCTCGGCCTCCGGCACACCCGCAGCACCGGCGGTCTCCAAGGCCTCCGGACTACCTGCAGCGCCGGCCGCCTCCTCGGCCTCCGGCACACCCGCAGCGCCGGCCGCCTCCTCGGCCTCCGGCACACCCGCGGCTCGTGTGGCAGGCTCCTCGCGGTCCGCGCCGCGCGTGCGTCGTTTTCTGTACCCGGCGGCGAGTCAGATCGCTCGCGATACGCCCGACCGGCGGCGCCGACCGAAGCCTGTCCGTACCCCGCAGACTCCGCAGACCCCGCAGACTCCGCAGACCCCGCAGACCCCGCAGACTCCGCAGACTCCGCAGACTCCGGTAGATCCTCCGCGGCGGGCCGCTGTCACAGACACGTTGCTGACGCCCGCTGAGCAGCGAGACGTGCAGGCCTGTCTGGCCTCCGCCATGGAGGCGCTGGAGGACGACGGCGACACGTTCTTCACCCAGTGTCGCGTCAGTGCGCCGCCCGACCGGTCAGAGGCGGAGGCGGTCCCCCCGCCTTGCGAGAAGACGGTGGGGCGGATGGAGCAGGCTCCACCGGCCTCCGCTCGCTGCGCGGCCGATAGTGAGAATAGAGACTTAGAACCGATGGACATTGGTAGCGCCACTGATGAAGTTGTTCCTCCTGAGAGAAGCCGGATGGCAGGCGGCGCGGGTCCAGTGAACGCTCTCAGCTCGGACGGAGCCACGTCAATGCGGCCAGTAAGCCGAGCGCCACCATCCTGCTCACCACACTCAGTGACTGGTCAGTCGACAGCTCCACCCTGTGGCTCGTCAGCTGTGCGGCTAATCGGGAGTGCAATCCGGCCGCTCACCGCGCACACACTGAAGGACTGGTCAAAGGTGACGGCCTCGCCAGCAGCGCCAGGCAGCGTATCATCCGTCGGGCGGCCGCGGCCGGCGTTAGGGAGTGAGTGGTCCTCCACCAAGCATCGCACCCCTGCCGGCCGGCCAGCGAACCGTGTAGGCCGGGTCCCGCCGGCCAAGCGACTGTGGTCCGACGCTGACGACGAAGCCGAGAGTGGAGACGACGAGCCGGGCTGCTCCCCGCTACTGTCCAGTCATAAGAAGAGACGGACACACGATCGGCGTCCGGCCCCGACCGCCGCGCTACAGTCGCCGATGCAGACCACGCGGCTGGAGAACATGAGAGCCGACATAGCTGAGGCGGACGACGCTGGGAAGGCAAACAATCCAGTCAGTCACGGCCCATCAGACTTGGTGCAGTTAACGAAAGGAAGCGAGTGCTCGAAGTTGGCCGGTTTCCGTACTGCAGCCGGTCGCAAACTCACGGTCATCGAGCAGGCTATCCAAAAGGCCGCTGCTCTGCTGCGGGACACAGACGCATCCTCAAATGACTGTGATCTGTTGGACTTCACACCAGCATGTGATGCTCTGCTTAGCGGTGATGACGAGAAGCGACGCGGTGGGTCAGGCGCTGGGCGGACCGGCCTGCCCGAGTGCTCGGTGTCCGACAGTGCAGATGCGCCGACCCACCCTGCCGTCCAGGGGATGGATGAACGCCGACGCGATCCTCCAGTGTCGACCACTGGGCCAGGAGAGGCCGCCGACCACCGGAGTAGGCTGGACGCCGGCTTCCAGACGGCCAGCGGGAAGAAGGTGGTCATCTCCAATGAGGCAGTGAGACTGGCGAGAGCCGAGTTTATCGAGCTGGATGAGCCTATTGACTCAGATGAATTGATTCAACTCGGGAAGGAAGGACATCGCCTTGGTGACGGGGACACCCTGTCTGGTGATGGAAAACGCTACCCGGTGGCGGACAGCGCACCAGTGAGCGATTCTCCAGGCCATGCTAAGGGCGAGCGGTTTGACCGCGTCAATATGGTCGTTGCATCTTCCACAACAACTTCTACCGCAACAGACCAGAACATTAACCATTGTGTGAAGGTCTGTCCGAAACAAGTTGAACCGCCTCCAAAACACTGTGCTGCAACCGTTGCGTTCCAGAGTTGTGTTGCAATGAATGTCAGTCGATCGTCCACGCCTTTGCCCAAACCTGTCTGCGGGACAGCGGAAGCTGGTGCGGACCTGCGCAGGGTTTCAAAAGCGGCTCAGCGGCGCTCTCATGCAACGTCCATGCTGAGGTCAGCTGAGACAGAAGGCGATAGCGAAGGTCCACTCACGTCAGGGTTCCAAACTGCCGGTGGAAAGAAGGTTGCTGTCTCAGCGAAAGCATTGGCGAAGGCGAACCCTCTATGGCATGATATTGACGATGTTGAGACGAACGGCGAATTTCCCCGTTTGGTGGGGGTGACAAAGAGAACGGCTTCCAGTGCGTCAATATCCTCCACGTTGGGTCTGAAGAACATGTGTCCAGAGACTGTCGTTGCAGAAACGAGACCCTCGTCTAACCCGCCGCCTGCCACCCATCGACCGAGAACAAGCCACTCTCCCGAGCCACCGTCGACTGCCCGTCCTCGGCGTACAGACAACGAGTCGAGCGCTTCCTCTGTCCGTCAGCTGCGACCGCAGTGGGATGGTGGCGGCGTCAGCGGGCAGCAACAGCAGCCGCTTGCCGGTACGTCACTCGGGTTTTCGACGGCTGCTGGGCGTCGGTTGGTCGTGTCAGAAGCGGCTGTCAAAGCTGCCAGACGTATGATGGAGAGTGTCGCCGTAGATGACCTGAAGGCGGGGAGTCGGCAAACGGAGACTGTGGTGGAGCCTTGTGACAGCGCCACAGCTGCTCCATCCTGTGCTCCTGAGATCACACCGGATGCAGGACCAATCATGCGTTTGGGAATTCCAGGAGTTCGTGAAGAGCCTCAAATGGAACGGCCTTGTGGCTTTGCGACATCCAGTGGAAGGCATGTGAAAGTATCTGAAGCTGCTCTCAAGAAAGCGAAGGTATTGTTTGATAGCGACACCGTTGGCGGAACAATGGGGTCTGAGAATCTTGCGCAATCTGGAATCGAGCTTCCCTGCGACTGTAGTACAGATGGTGAAAGGCCTGTAAACATACCAGAAGCAGGTGTTGGGAAAACCAATGAAATGCTTGCCAATGACACTACTGAAGGAGCTATGGAAATAGGCAATTGTGTACAACCTGAGATGCAGCCATCCCGTGGCTTTGCGACGGCCAGTGGGAAATCCCTTAAGGTATCCGAGGCAGCTCTGAAGAAAGCCAAGGCAATGCTTGACGAAACCATGCAAGGAGATCGTGATATGGGACTTGCAATGGAGCGTGCCTGTGGTTTCAGCACAGCTGGTGGAGAGGATGTGGAAGGAGATGGTGATATGGGACTTGCAATGGAGCGTGCCTGTGGTTTCACCACAGCTGGTGGAAAGGATGTGGAAGTATCGGAAGCTGCGCTCAATAAAGCAAAGGCAATGCCTGATGATGACTCTGGTGGCGTAGCCTTTGGGCCAGAGAAGTCGGCAGAACCTGAGATGGAACGTCCCTTTGGCTTCGCTACAGCAAGTGGAAGGCCTGTGAAAGTATCTAAGGCTGCTCTCAAGAAAGCCAAAGCTATGCTTGACAGTGAAATTGTCGCGGATACCATGGAATCAGATAGTTCTGTAAAACCTCCAATGGAACGCCTCTGCGGTTTCGCCACAGCTGGTGGAAAGCCTGTAAAAATATCAGAAGCTGCTCTCAACAAAGCAAAGGCAATGCTTGATAATGACATTGTTGACGGAGCTATGGAAGTAGAAGACTCCGAGCAACCTGAGCGGGAACGTCCCTGTGGCTTTGCTACTGCTGGAGGAAAGCCTGTAAAAATATCAAAAGCTGCGCTGGAGAAGGCAAAGGCAATGCTTGGTAATGGCATTGTTGACGGAGCTATGGAAGTAGAAGACTCCGAGCAACCTGAGCGGGAACGTCCCTGTGGCTTCGCTACTGCTGGAGGAAAGCCTGTGAAAATATCAGAAGCTGCGCTGAAGAAAGCAAAGGCAATGCTTGACGGTGACGTCGGTGAAACTATGGAAGTGGAAAATTATAAAGAACCTGAGATGGAACGTCCCTGTGGCTTTGCTACTGCTAGTGGAAAGTCTGTCGAAGTATCGGAAACTGCCCTGAAGAAAGCAAAGGCGATGCTTGACAGTGACGTTGGTGAAACTATGGAAGCGGAGAAGTCTGCAGAACCTCAGATGGAACGCCCCTGTGGCTTCGCTACGGCTGCTGGAAGACCTGTCAAAGTATCAGAAACTGCGCTCAAGAAAGGCAAGACAATGTTTGACAGTGACAGTGTTGACGGAGCCGTGGAGGCAGATAATCCTCTTCAAGGATTCTCCAAAGCCGGTGGACGACCTACGGCAGTATATGAAACAGCGTTTGAGAAGACCAAGGCAATACTGAATAGTGAAAACGTTTATGAGTCTTTGGACGCAGATGGCTTCATACGACCAGGGCCAAGACGGCCTCTCCATACCTTACTTCGCGCTGAGTTGAAGGACGCCTCACATCCGGCAGCTACAAGTCTGCGTAATACAGCGAACGTCGCCCCAGACGTGCCCATTGCTATGAAGCCCACGGTCCGTGGTCTGCCCTGCGACAAAGTCTCACGCCGTCAGGTGGTGCCTCAGCACTCTGGCGCTGACGGCTTCGCTCCTGGGCCCACCAGAGTAGCATCACCATCCCCTGCTGTATCCGATACCGACACCTGCCCGCCTCCCACTGAAGGTCTGCCAGCCTGTTCAGCGACGCCGCATCCTTCTACCAACCGCGGAGTCATCTCGCGACCCCCACCGGACGCCGCGACGGCGGAGCACGGGCAGCGCCACTGTGAGCGCGGCCAGGGCGACGCTGAGCTCGCCGCAGCAGGCCTAACTCAGGTCCTGGACGAGCGGTTCGAGTTCACCCAGGTGGTGACCGAGCGGCGACGGTGCGCCGAGGAGGAGCGCTCTGCCAGCCCGGTGCTGGGCACGGCTCGACGGCACCGCGCCGGCCGCCGCCGCACCGCCGAACCGGTCGTGTTCCGTACACCGTACCGGAGCGGACCGCCGCGACGTGCGGCTGCCGAGCGACCGGCCGCACCGTTAGCCGCACCTCCTGACGCTCCGCCAGTCGCACCGCCGGCCGCTCATCCGACGGGGCCTGCAGTCACGGCCTCTGCCGCCGCGCCGCCCGCCGCCACGTCAGCGGACGGCAGCGGGGGCGAGCAGCAGAGCCGAGCTGAAGCGAGACGGAGCCAGGCGGAGCTGGCGGCGGCCGGCGCGGCGCGGCGCGTCACCAGGTCTGTGGGCAGCCTGATGCAGTGTCGGCTGAAGACGGCGACGACCGGTGCGGGGCGACGATCGCTCAGGGATGCACTTGGACCGCGGCCCGCCAACCTCACTAGGGACGAGGTCAGTGACAGCGCTGCTCGGTCCACTAGGGTGTTCATGTGCGACGCCAGAGCGGGATGAACAGCTATTACCTTTGCGCATAGATATTGGTTTCTAATGCTAGTCTTAAATACAAACATTTCCTTTCTTTGCTTGAATGATAGTACATTGAAGTCTGAAGAGAAGGCTAAGAGTAAAAATGCAAAGAATGCCGGAGAAAACGTTCATGTTGTGTCTGTGTGTGAACTTTATAGCAAGTAGTACTGAAGTTGCCACTCTGATGCCGTTTGCAGCTGCTGTCCGTGGATGTGCCTGCTGATGTCCTGGACGTTACTTTCGCCTCAGCTGGCTCATATCGCTTCAGATGTACTCAGACAACCATGTGAGTCCCTGGGCGGACCAGCTAGTAGCACTCAGATGACCATATTAATCCCTGAGCTGGATCAACCAAATATACTCAGACAACCGTGTGAGTCCCTGGGCGGACCAGCTAGTAGCACTCAGATGACCATATTAATCCCTGAGCTGGATCAACCAAATATACTCAGACAACCGTGTGAGTCCCTGGGCGGACCAGCTAGTAGCACTCAGATGACCATATTAATCCCTGAGCTGGATCAACCAAATATACTCAGACAACCATTGGAGTCCCTGGGCGGACCAGCTAGTAGCACTCAGATGACCATATTAATCCCTGAGCTGGATCAACCAAATATACTCAGACAACCATGTTGGCGCATGACGCTTCCTTAGTATTCGGCAATTGGCATGGTGAAGCATCGGCATGTAACCACGGCAGTTGCACCGCCCAAAAACACCAATAGTCATGTATCTGTAATTAGTTTTGTGAAAACAAGGTAGGCATCTCTCATGAATTTCGCATGTAATTTACCACAGAAATCCACGTTTCTCGTTATTTGTACATGAGATATACCAACCTTATTGTGTTGCAAGCTCAGCGCTGCCTTTGTGTTTATCAACCAGTGCTGCCCTCTGTCTGTTTGCAGAGAGGTGGACGGGTGTGTGGTCGTGCCGCAGGATGACGACTCCGTGGGCGTGGAGGAGGTCCGGTCCGCTCTGCTCTCTTCTCCCAGCGTCCAGTCCAGCCTGGTGCCCGATCGCTGGGTCGAGAACGCCTTCCGTCACATCGTCTGGAAACTGGCCGCGTACGAGCGACAATTTCCCGACGAAATGGCTGGCAGGTATGTGTGGGATTCCCACAGAAATCGTCGCTGGGTGTGGATTTTGCGGTGAATTGTTAGGTGGGTTGCTGCCAGGTCGTTGTCTTGATTGGTAGCGTGTTAATCAAAGTGTTTATTGTTTATTTGTGAAAATCGCCGACGGGACGACCAACTAACGGACGAAATCGGAATGATACAATATATATTCCTACAAGACATTAAAACACTCCCGTTAAAACACTCGAAACATGCACGGAACATAAAGTAGAGCATAAACAAAACATGAAGCAAAAATATAAAGTCAATTACAATGACGTGACGCAAGCTTCACTTTGGCACAGTATTGATGATGCGTGTCAGCAAAAACGTCAACGTTAGGACATGTTGCCGTAAGTCGGTTCAGTTGCCTGGGCACCCTAGCTTGTTTGCCAATATGCCATTTGGGTGACCAGCTTGTACTCTCCGGTGTCTGACGGCCCGCGGCGAACGGTCTGTGGTCTGTGTTCTGTGCTCTGTGTTCTGTGTTCTGTGTTCGGGCAGTTGTTGTCTGTGTTCGGGCAGGTGTCTGACGTCCCGCGACGAACGGTCTGTGTTCGGGCAGGTGTCTGACGTCCCGCGACGAACGGTCTGTGTTCGGGCAGGTGTCTGACGTCCCGCGACGAACGGTCTGTGTTCGGGCAGGTGTCTGATGTCCCGCGACGAACGGTCTGTGTTCTGTGTTCTGTGTTCGGGCAGGTGTCTGACGTCCCGCGACGAACGGTCTGTGTTCGGGCAGGTGTCTGACGTCCCGCGACGAACGGTCTGTGTTCGGGCAGGTGTCTGATGTCCCGCGACGAACGGTCTGTGTTCTGTGTTCTGTGTTCGGGCAGTTGTTGTTGTCTGTGTTCGGTCAGTTATTGTTGTCTGTGTTCGGCAGTTGTTGTCTGTGTTGGACAGGTGTCTGACGGTACAGCAGCTGGTGCGGCAGCTGCGGTACCGATACGACCGAGAGCTGGACCGCTGCGAGCGACCCGCTCTCCGACGCATTACCGAGGGGGACGACACCGCTGCCAAGACGCTCATCCTCTGCGTGGCCGAGGTTAACACGGTGAGTGAGTGTGTTGCCGGGTCGGGATATATACATGAAGTGTTGATGATACGGCGAAAACACAGTGGTTCAAAGAAGGGCACAGGGCAAAGTTTTGAAATGGCTGAATTGCTGTAGAAAGTCGAACTCGAATTAAACTGGTTGTAGCTTGGTCAATGGCCATGCAAGTTCCTATCAATAAGATGTACCAATGCATAGTAAAACTGAAAAGGTGATAACTACGTGTTGTGCAGATTTTCTTCCTGATAGATCTAGGTTGTCAGTTTTTAAATCATTTGGTTGCCATTTAATATCGAACACGGCTTACAAGACATGCGTCGGCCGTTGGTTTGCGCGTTATGCCTCAGTAAACGTGACATGCCATGGTTCGTTACAGGCGGCCGAGGGCGTACGTCTGGTGGTGTCTGACGGCTGGTACAGTATACCGGCCCAGGGCGACGCGGCGCTGCAGCGGCTGGCGAGGCTCGGTCGGCTGCGACCCGGCCTCAAACTGGCCGCCAATGGAGCCGAACTGACCGGACAGCAGAACCCCTGCTCCCCGCTGGAGGTGAGCAACGGATTTTATCAACCTAAATGACGCTGCTGCGAACAAAAAGTTATTCGTATATCGACAGCTTCCGGGATGGACGCAAGCCAGAGGACTGGCATTGACTAATTCCCCTATAGGGCTGTTAAGTGATGACGTCACAGATTATCGCTGGTTCCAACGCTTCGGGGCGTTTCGACGCCCCCCCCCCCGAACTCGGCTCTTATGGGACGTGGATACAAAACAAAAATACTGTTCGAAAGCTCGTCAAAAATCTGAAACTATATCGGCCATTTTGTTTTGCTCAGGTCAATATTGAGGTTACCAGAGGTCATCAAAGGTCAGATTTTCCAGTTTCAGGACTATGCTCCAGAAACCCCCCCCAAATATCTCGGGAACTATGATAGCTAGGAACAAACGAGGAAAAAAAATCGAAAGCTCTTGAAAAATGGAATCGCTAAGGTGTGCTTAAATTGTAGCTCAGGTCAATAGTTAACCCGCGCACTGCAGGGGGGGGGGGGGTGATTTCCGCCCCCCCCCCTCAGATTTGTCAAAGATAGCAAAAAAAACGGCGGCGCTGCGCGCCGCCGGGTTTTCGCACACCTGCCAGGACATCAATTGCGCACACTTTGAAAAAAAATAACCTAGGGTCATCTCAGGTCAGGTCACCAGACCAGGTCAAGTGACCCCACCTCCAAAAATGTTTGCAGTTGTGCCAAAGCCAGAGTTTTTCACCGATCAGTTTGAAACTTACAGGATGTCATGAGGGCATACGTACTTACAATTCATTTATCTCGGAATTTTGGTATCGGTGACCTAAGGTCAGGTCAATTTCGCAACCTCCCCATAAGTCAATGGGGAAATATACAAATGCTAAGGATATGCATGATATTAGTCCAATTACTTCTGGATCATGTTATTATAGGATATTCTTGATGATCCAAGTGTAAGTTTTGTTCAGTGACCCCTATTGGGTCATTTAAGGTCATGCGAGGTCACCATTACGTTTGTGTCAATAACTCCCGACATAATGAAGATAGAGAAGTAAAACAGACATCAATGTGTTTGTCTTGTCAAGATACGTCTTCCCATATGCAACATGCCCTACTTGGGTCACCACTTGACCTTGACCTGAGGTCAAATTTTTAACTTAACAAGATCACCATGTATATCATTCAAAGCGCCTTGACAAGATAAACACAATGACGTAAACAGTTTTCCGTTATCTGTATTACATAAAAAGTTAATAGCGAAAAACTATTTAGCAAAAACGTCATTTTTTTCTTCTTTGACCTCGGGAGCCTCAAATGTTGACCTTAGATCAAATGTGAGGACACCTTAGCGATTCCAAATTTCACTGGCTGGCGTTTGCTTTTTCCGTTTGTTTCTAACTAGCATAGTTTCTGAGATATATGGGAATTACTGGAGCGATGTCCTAAAACAGGAAGAAAAAACTGGAAAATTTGACCTTTGATGACCTCTGGTGACCTCAATTTTGGCCTGACCTAAAACAATACTGAAATACTTTCGATAGAACATGTATCAAGCTATCAAAAGCCGTTTTCCACTTCTCGCTACGTAGCGTAGTTTTCGAGATCTCAGGGGGGGGGGGGGGGGGGGGCGGAAATCAACCCCTCCCCCTGCAGCTGGTGTTCGGCGCAAAGCCCCTGCAGTGCGCGGGTTAAGGCTCCAGAAGTCATCAAATGTCAAAAAGGCTATTTTTGTCAAAACAGTTTTCGCAAATAACTTTTTACCATATAAGGATAGTGGAATAATTTTGACGCCATCGTGTTTGTCGCGTCAAGACGCTTTGAATCATATTCATGGTGACCAGGTTAGGTCAACTTAAAGCAAAATTTACCTCAGGTCAAGTGGTGACCCAAGTAGGTTATGTTGCACATTGGGAGACGTGTATCGACGATACAAACACATTAGTGCTGGTTTCACTTCTCTATCTTCATTATGTCGACAGTTATTGACACAACAGTGTTGGTGACCTCGGATGACCTCGGCTGACCCTGTAAGGTCACTGAACAAAAATTGCACCTGTGTCATCAATAATGGCCTATGGTAACAGGATCTACAAGGAATTGGACTGATATGTGTATCCTCAGAATAGGAGACATTTGAATATTTCCCCATTGACTTATAATGGGGAGGTCACGAAATTGACCCGACCTTGGGTCACCGATATAAGAAAAACTGATACATTCGAATTGTAGGTACCTATGGCCTTATGAAATCCTGTAAGTTTGAAACCGATTGGCCCAGGACTGGCTGTGGTACGACCGCAAACTTTTTTTTGGAGGTGGGTCACGTGACCTGGCCTGAGGTGACCTGAGATCAAAATTTTCACACAATGTGGATAATTGATGGCTTAACAGCTGTGCCAAATTTGGCGGCGCTGCGCGCCTCCGTTTCTCCGCTATCCTCGAAAAACTGTTGCGCCATCACTCATCACTGTATGCGGTCAGCTGTTGGAACCATGACGTCACGCCATCACTCATCACTGTATGCGGTCAGCTGTTGGAACCATGACGTCACGCTAATAGCCCTATGTTGATGTTTTTGTTTTCTTCACATTGCTTCGACTCACATTATTACCTGTGCAGTGCAGCATCGGCACTGGCTTAGTGCCACTTCCATGATGCTTTATATGTTGTGCCTCAATGACGTGGCCACTATGTGAAACCATATACTGACCTTTGTGTTTACTTTTGTTGGTGAATGTTCGCTACCACCACACCACATTTCATGACACGTGCAGTTATTTTTTATTTCCTTAGTTCTAAGTCTTTTCATACCATTGATTTATTCAACGTACGAACAAGTAATTATGTTTTCCCATCACAGGCCTCGGCGGAGATGTGCCTGCGGTTTTCAACCAACTCATGTCGCCGCGCGCGCTGGGACGCCCGGCTGGGTTACCATAGCAACCCGGCGCCGTTTGCCAGCTGTCTGAGCGCCGTGCTGCCAGACGGCGGCTCGGTTGCCAGGCTGGACGCGGCCATCGCTCGCGTCTACCCACTGCTCTACTATGGAAAGGATGAGAGCGGTGGAGGTGAGACACATGCACCGCACAGGAATCGTTTCACCTTGGGTGAACGATTCCTAGTGAACCGCGGGAGTTATCCTTCGTGTGACCTCACATGTTGTGAAAGCTGAAAATGACACGTTTTGTTCTGTCTGGAGGGCAGCCTAGAATAACCTGTTAACTGGCATGATTTCATTTTCTATGAAACCATTTATGACCACACTTTCATATGACGTATCCAATGATCACAGATAACGGTGTACCTCAGTTAACGGGGCGGCACCCGTGTTGTCACGGTGTTGCTCAGGGTGTTCTACAAAACACAAATATGGTGAACTTCTGAAGACTAGACTTGTCAAATCGCGTACCAATACAACTTGCTGCGGTTACTGCCGTTCCAGTGCGGCCATATCTCTGCCGTAGAGTGCGGCCATATCTCGGCCGTAGAGTACGGCCATGACCTTCAGTTTGACGATTGCCCCTTGTCTGTCAGTGTTCCGGACGGCTCGCTGCGAACAGCGACGTGCGGTCGCGGCCGAGGCGGCTAACGAGGCCCGCCTGGAGCGTCTGTATGTCGCCGTGCAGCGCCAGCTGGGCAGCCAGGAGCGGCCGACGGCGGCGGCGGCGGCGGGGGCGGTGCGCCGGCCGGTGAGCCGCGCCACCGTCAGGCAGCTCAACACCGGACAGCAGATCTACGAGTGTGTGGCGGCCGCCGCCGACCCTAGCAGCGTGGAGGTGAGCAGGGAGACAGGAGACATGAGACAGGAGACAGGAGACAGGAGACAGGAGACAGGAGACATGAGGCGGGAGGCAGGAGGCAGGAGGCAGGAGGCAGGAGGCAGGAGGCAGGAGGCAGGAGGCAGGCAGGAGGCAGGAGGCAGGAGGCAGGAGGCAGGAGGCAGGAGGCGGGAGGCGGGAGGCGGGAGGCGGGAGGCGGGAGGCGGGAGGCGGGAGGCGGGAGGCGGGAGGCAGGAGACGGGGGACGGGAGACGAAATATGAGAGTCTAGAGATGAGAGACGAGAGTCTAGAGATGAGAGACGAGAGTCTAGAGATGAGAGACGAGAGTCTAGAGATGAGAGACGAGAGTCTAGAGATGAGAGACGAGAGTCTAGAGATGAGAGACGAGAGTCTAGAGATGAGAGATGAGAGTAGAGATGAGAGACGAGAGACGAGAGACGAGAGACGAGAGACGAGAGACGAGAGTCTAGAGATGAGAGACGAGAGTCTGGAGATGAGACACAAGAGCCTGGAGATGGGAGACGGGAGACGAAAGATGGAGACAGACGGGAGATGGGAGACGAGAAACTGGATATTAGAGACAGGGAGATGGACGATGACTGCAAGGCCTGGTGCCCTTGGCCTCGGCGCTAGCAACTTTGGGTGTACCTCTAACGACGGCGTGTAACTATATTAACACTGCCGAGCGAGTGCTTGTGTCACACCTCTCTCTCCGATTATTCTGTCTCTGCCCCGCCAGTCTCTGTGTTTCTCTGTGTTCCTCTGCTGAATGTTCTGCGTCTCTACTGACCTCTCCGTGTATCTCTGTCCCGCCAGTATCTGTGTTCCTCTGCTGAATGTTCTGCGCGTCTCTACTGACCTCTCCGTGTATCTCTGTCCCGCCAGTCTCTGTGTTTCTCTGGTGAATGTTCTGCGTCTCTACTGGCCTCTCCGTGTATATCTGTCCCGCCAGTCTCTGTGTTCCTCTGCTGAATGTTCTGCGTCTCTACTGACCTCTCCGTGTATCTCTGTCCCGCCAATCTCTGTGTTCCTCTGCTGAATGTTCTGCGCGTCTCTACTGACCTCTCCGTGTATTTCTGTCCCGCCAGTCTCTGTGTTCCTCTGCTGAATGTTCTGCGCGTCTCTACTGACCTCTCCGTGTATCTTTGTCCCGCCAGTATCTGTGTTCCTCTGCTGAATGTTCTGCGCGTCTCTACTGACCTCTCCGTGTATCTCTGTCCCGCCAGTCTCTGTGTTCCTCTGCTGAATGTTCTGCGTCTCTACTGACCTCTCCGTGTATCTCTGTCCCGCCAATCTCTGTGTTCCTCTGCTGAATGTTCTGCGCGTCTCTACTGACCTCTCCGTGTATTTCTGTCCCGCCAGTCTCTGTGTTCCTCTGCTGAATGTTCTGCGCGTCTCTACTGACCTCTCCGTGTATCTCTGTCCCGCCAGTCTCTGTGTTTCTCTGCTGAATGTTCTGCGTCTCTACTGACCTCTCCGTGTATCTCTGTCCCGCCAGTCTCTGTGTTTCTCTGCTGAATGTTCTGCGTCTCTACTGACCGATTCGTTGTCTCTGTCCCGCTCCAGTCCCTGCTTTCGGACCAGCAGAAGCAGCTGGCGGCTGAGTTTCAGCGTAGACAGCAGGAGCAGCACCGGGAGAAGGTGGAGGCCGAGTTCAGGGCCCGGCTGCACCAGGAGCCGGATGTGGGGCGACCGGCCACTCCGCTGCTCAAAGTGAGGGACGCAGCACACACACACACACACACACACACACACACACACACACACACACACACACACACACACACACACACACACACACACACACACACACACACACACACACACACACACACACACACACACACACACACACACACACACACACACACACACACACACACACACACACACACACACACACACACACACACACACACACACACACACACACACACACACACACACACACACACACACACACACACACACACACACACACACACACACACACACACACACACACACACACACACACACACACACACACACACACACACACACACACACACACACACACACACACACACACACACACACACACACACACACACACACACACACACACACACACACACACACACACACACACACACACACACACACACACACACACACACACACACACACACACACACACACACACACACACACACACACACACACACACACACACACACACACACACACACACACACACACACACACACACACACACACACACACACACACACACACACACACACACACACACACACACACACACACACACACACACACACACACACACACACACACACACACACACACACACACACACACACACACACACACACACACACACACACACACACACACACACACACACACACACACACACACACACACACACACACACACACACACACACACACACACACACACACACACACACACACACACACACACACACACACACACACACACACACACACACACACACACACACACACACACACACACACACACACACACACACACACACACACACACACACACACACACACACACACACACACACACACACACACACACACACACACACACACACGCGCGCACGCGCGCGCGCACGCACGCACGCACGCACGCACGCACGCACGCACGCACGCACGCACGCACGCACGCACGTACACAGCATGTACACAGCATGTACACAGCATGTACATTGTACGCACGTACGCGCACGCGCACGCACGCGCACGCACGCGCACGCACGCGCACGCACGCGCACGCACGCGCACGCACGCGCACGCACGCGTACGCACGCGTGCACAATATATACACATGCAAACGTGCGCGCACACTGTGCACTCTACAGTGTGTACACTACACATGCTGTGCACTCTACAGTGTGTACGCTACGCATACTGTACATGCTACACATCACACAGTGCACGCTGTCTTCTGTGCGCTGTAACTGTGTGGTCTACCGTCGACTGTTAACCGTCGACTGTTAACCGTCGACTGTTAACCGTCGACTGTTTGTACTGTAAACTGTCGACCATCCGACGTTCACCACTCGCTGTTGATTGTCCACCGTCTACCGCTTCACGCTCCACGGTTGCAGCTGTCAGCTGTATATTGTCCACTGCCCACCGTCCACTGTCCACTGTCCACTGTCCACTGTCCACTGTCCACTGTCCACTGTCCACTGTCCACTGCCCACTGTGCAGAAAGGGGCCTTGGGTTCCTTTACTCCTATTTGGTTGTCGTTATCCACTATCGACCGCAGACCGCCCATAGGCTTTTAGGAAGGTCATACAAAACAGACACAAATCGTTGTACGGCATGCAGCAAGCAACACAAGCTGCATACGGGCACAACGACACGGCCGAGTGGTGTAAATCACATCACTTGCTATTAACCGTCACTGCATTTGAGACTGGCCGCTGAGTTGCTGCTGTGAGCAGAGGGGAGACACTCACGCGCTCCGTGCGTCCTGGCAGGTGCGGCTGGCCGGGAGGGACAGTGGCGCCATCCTGACGCTCTGGCGGCCGTCGGACGAACTACAGACGTTTCTGGTCGAGGGCCGCTCCGTGTCGCTGTATGGAATCACTGCCAACGGGAAACGGTGAGGACCGAGGCAGGCTGAGACAGGCTGAGGAAGGCTGAGACAGTGGCAAACGGTGAGGACCGAGGCAGGCTGAGACAGGCTGAGACAGGCTGAGGCAGGCTGAGGCAGGCTGAGACAGGCTGAGACAGGCTGAGACAGTGGCAAACGGTGAGGACCGAGGCAGGCTGAGACAGGCTGAGACAGGCTGAGGCAGGCTGAGACAGGCTGAGGCAGGCTGAGACAGGCTGAGGCAGGCTGAGACAGGATGAGGCAGGCTGAGACAGGCTGAGGAAGGCTGAGACAGGCTGAGACAGGCTGAGACAGGCTGAGGAAGGCTGAGACAGTGGCAAACGGTGAGGACCGAGGCAGGCTGAGACAGGCTGAGACAGGCTGAGACAGGCTGAGACAGGCTGAGACAGGCTGAGGCAGGCTGAGGAAGGCTGAGGCAGGCTGAGGAAGGCTGAGACAGGCTGAGGAAGGCTGAGGCAGGCTGAGACAGTGGCAAACGGTGAGGACCGAGGCAGGCTGAGACAGGCTGAGACAGGCTGAGGAAGGCTGAGACAGGCTGAGGAAGGCTGAGGCAGGCTGAGACAGTGGCAAACGGTGAGGACCGAGGCAGGCTGAGACAGGCTGAGACAGGCTGAGACAGGCTGAGACAGGCTGAGACAGGCTGAGACAGGCTGAGGAAGGCTGAGGAAGGCTGAGGAAGGCTGAGGAAGGCTGAGACAGTGGCAAACGGTGAGGACCGAGGCAGGCTGAGACAGGCTGAGACAGGCTGAGGCAGGCTGAGACAGGCTGAGACAGGCTGAGACAGGCTGAGGCAGGCTGAGGCAGGCTGAGGCAGGCTGAGGAAGGCTGAGGCAGGCTGAGGCAGGCTGAGACAGTGGCGAACGGTGAGGACCGAGGCAGGCTGAGACAGTGGCAAACGGTGAGCACCGAGGAAGGCTGAGACAGTGGCACACGGTGAGGACCGAGGCAGGCTGAGACAGTGGCACACGGTGAGGACCGAGGCAGGCTGAGACAGTGGCACACGGTGAGGACCGAGGCAGGCTGAGGAAGGCTGAGACAGTGGCAAACGGTGAGGACCGAGGCAGGCTGAGACAGTGGCAAACGGTGAGCACCGAGGCAGGCTGAGACAGTGGCACACGGTGAGGACCGAGGAAGGCTGAGACAGTGGCACACGGTGAGGACCGAGGCAGGCTGAGACAGTGGCACACGGTGAGGACCGAGGCAGGCTGAGACAGTGGCAAACGGTGAGGACCAAGGCAGGCTGAGACAATGGCAAACGGTGAGGACCGAGGCAGGCTGAGACAGTGGCACAGTGCTAGCCTTTCTAATCGACAGGGAATGTGTGCCGTTTTGGGGTTTGACTCTTATTTAACGACAGAAGGTCGGCAATAGTTCAACACTTGGAAAAAGGAACACAAATAATATATTCCTACCTATAATGCAGAATGCAGAAAAGTACATAAATATGTTGGGGACAAAATTACCCAGCTACGAATTTTATCGGTGACTATAGCAATTTCCAATATTAATACGAACAATAATATTTACAACTGGATTTTCAGCAACCCTGAGCATCCCCCTTACTCCCCCTTACTCATCCTTACACCCCCTTACTCCCCCTTATTCCCCCTACTCCCCCTACTCCCCTTACTCCCCCTTACTCCCCCTTACTCCCCGTTACTCCCCATTACTCCCCCTTACTCCCCCTTACTCCCCTTACTCCCCCTTATTCCCCCCTACTCCCCATTACTCCCCCTTATTCCCCCCTACTCCCCTTACCCCCCTTACTCCCCCTTACTCTCCCTTACTCTCCCTTACTCCCCCGTACTCCCCCGTACTCCCCCTTACTCCCCCTTACTCCCCTTACTCCCCCTTACTCCCCCTTATTCCCCCTACTCCCCTTACTCCCCCTTATTCCCCCCTACCCCCTTACTCCCCCTTACTCCCCCTTATTCCCCCCTACTCCCCTTACTCCCCCTTACTCCCCCTTACTCCCCCTTATTTCCCCCTACTCCCCCTTACTCCCCCTTACTCCCCTTTACTCCCCTTTACTCCCCCTTATTCCCCCCTACTCCCCTTACTCGCGACGCGCGACGCGTAGCGACGCGTTCTCGCCGCGGCCTGCCCAGCTGCCAGAACTGTCTGCCGCACTGCAGCGGATGAGCTCGTCCCGTGCGTGTGGCCCAGACGGCATAACTGTTGATATGCTAAGGAAGACGTTCGCCGTAGTGGGGCCCCATCTGCTGCACTTAATTAACTCGTGCGTAGCAAAATGCGACATGCCTGGTCAGTGGAAGTCTGCCGTCGTTATCCCGCTGTACAAGAAGGGCGACCGGCGTGACCCAGGCAACTATCGGCCGGTTTCAATCATCCCCGTTGTGGCCAAATTGTGTGAGCGCGTGGTGTGTTCGCAGCTGATGACCTATCTGGACTGCAATGCTCTGCTCTGCCCGCAGCTGTATGGTTTCCGGCCCGGCATGTCCACGGGGGCGGCTGTGCTCGACGCAATCACGTATGTCACTGACAACATTGACAAGGGCCTCGTGACGTCACTCGTGACGGCTGATACTTCGAAGGCATTCGACAGCGTCGAGCATGGCCGCCTCTTGGACAAGCTGGGCTGGTACGGGATTCGGCCGGACTGGTTTGCTGATTGGTTGAGGGGACGTAGCCAGGCTATCGGGTCGTGTCCAGTGAGTGTGACACACGGCGTGATCCAGGGCTCGATTTTAGGGCCCATCTTGTACCTCATATTCACGAATGACCTGGCTCAACATCTGTCACATGTGAAAGTCGTCATGTACGCTGATGATGTCCAGTTCCTTGACGCTGACACTCCACAAAACTTCCTGGCTATCAAAGAAAGAGTTGAAAGTGACCTCTCGGTAACTGTACAGTGGTTTATTCAGAACAGACTCAAAATTAACCCATCCAAAACTGAAATGATAATTTTGAAGTCTCAACGTCAAAAAACGAACACCAGTTTCTCAGTCCATTTCGGTAGTGATGAAATTTTTCCGTCACCAAGCGTCAAGGTCCTGGGAATCACAATCGACCCTCACCTTACGTGGGATTCGCATGTCACGTCTGTCGTTCGGCGCTGCAACATGATACTTGTCAGCCTAGCCAGGATGCGAAACAGACTACCGAAAGACACAAAACGTATACTTATCGAAGCGTTGGTTTTTCCACATATCCGCTATTGTATCAGTGTGTGGGGTAGCTGCTGCATCTCTCAGAAAAAGCGCATTCAGAAAGTGATCAACTTCGGCGCGCGTATCGTTTCTGGCCTTGACCGAAGAGCTCACATTACTCCTGTACTGAGCGAGCTGGAGTGGAAATGTGTCGATGATATGGTACGTGTCAGCGATGTAGCCATGGTCCGTACCCTACTTACCTCGGACAATGCACCACAAATTCTACGGGGAAAGTTGCTGCTCAGCTCTGACGTGTCAGTCCGCAGCACGCGTGCAACCGAGCGAGGGCAGCTGCGTCTGCCTCGCGTGCGAACTGAGTTTGCCCGACGCGGGTTTTTGTGTCGCGCCAGCAAGCACTGGAACGATTCGTCGTGAGTGTAGCAGTGTCTAAATCGCGAGATGCCTCTATTTGCAAAGTTTTTTATTAGAGCTTTTTTTATCTGATTTTAATTTACTCCGATGTACGTTTTTGTATATGTATACGACGTGGTCACCATAAAACCCATGAAATGGAGGGACCTAATGAACTGTATGTACTCCCCCTTACTCCCCCTTATTCTCCCTTACTCCCCCCTACTCCCCTTACTCTTCCTTATTCCCCCTTACTCCCCCCTACTCCCCCCTACTCCCCCGTACTCTCCCTTACTCTCCCTTACTCCCCCTTACTCTCCCTTACTCTCCCTTACTCTCCCTTACTCTCCCTTACTCCCCCTTACTCCCCCCTACTCCCCCCTACTCCTCCTTACTCCCCTTACTCCCCCTTACTCCCCCCTACTCTCCCTTACTCCTCCTTACTCCCCTTACTCCCCCTTACTCCCCCCCTACTCTCCCTTACTCCTCCTTACTCTCCCTTACTCCCCCGTACTCCCCCTTACTCTCCCTTACTCCCCCTTACTCCCCCTACTCTCCCTTACTCCCCCTTACTCCCCCTTACTCTCCCTTACTCTCCCTTACTCCCCCTTACTCTCCCTTACTCTCCCTTACTCTCCCTTACTCTCCCTTACTCCCCCTTACTCTCCCTTACTCCCCTTACTCCCCCGTACTCCCCGTACTCTCCCTTACTCTCCCTTACTCCCCGTACTCTCCCTTACTCTCCCTTACTCCCCGTTACTCCTCCTTACTCCTCCTTACTCCCCTTACTCCCCCTTACTCCCCCCCTACTCTCCCTTACTCCTCCTTACTCCCCTTACTCCCCCTTACTCCCCCCCTACTCTCCCTTACTCCTCCTTACTCTCCCTTACTCCCCCGTACTCCCCCTTACTCTCCCTTACTCTCCCTTACTCCCCCGTACTCTCCCTTACTCTCCCTTACTCTCCCTTACTCCTCCTTACTCCTCCTTACTCCCCTTACTCCCCCTTACTCCCCCCCTACTCTCCCTTACTCCTCCTTACTCCCCTTACTCCCCCTTACTCCCCCCCTACTCTCCCTTACTCCTCCTTACTCTCCCTTACTCCCCCTTACTCCCCCGTACTCTCCCTTACTCCCCCTTACTCCCCGTTACTCCCCCTACTCCCCCCCTACTCTCCCTTACTCCTCCTTACTCCCCTTACTCCCCCTTACTCCCCCCCCTACTCTCCCTTACTCCTCCTTACTCCCCTTACTCCCCCTTACTCCCCCCTACTCTCCCTTACTCCTCCTTACTCTCCCTTACTCCCCCGTACTCCCCCTTACTCTCCCTTACTCTCCCTTACTCTCCCTTACTCTCCCTTACTCTCTTACTCCTCCTTACTCCTCCTTACTCCCCTTACTCTCCCTTACTCCCCCTACTCTCCCTTACTCCTCCTTACTCTCCCTTACTCCCCCGTACTCCCCGTTACTCCCCCTACTCCCCGTACTCTCCCTTACTCTCCCTTACTCTCCCTTACTCCCCCTTACTCCCCGTTACTCTCCCTTACTCCCCTTTACTCTCCCTTACTCTCCCTTACTCTCCCTTACTCTCCCTTACTCTCCCTTACTCCTCCTTACTCCTCCTTACTCCCCCGTACTCCCCCGTACTCCCCCGTACTCCCCCTTACTCCCCCTTATTCCCCCCTACTCCCTCTTACTCCCCCTTACTCCCCCTTACTCCCCCTTACTCCCCCTTACTCCCCCTTACTCCCCCTTACTCCCCCTTACTCCCCCTTATTCCCCCCTACTCCCTCTTACTCCCCCTTACTCCCCCTTACTCCCCCTTACTCCCCCTTACTCCCCCTTATTCCCCCTTACTCCCCCCTACTCCCCTTACTCTCCCTTACTCCCCCTTACTCCCCCTTACTCCCCCTTACTCCCCCTTACTCCCCGTTACTCCCCCTTACTCCCCCTTACTCCCTCTTACTCCCCCTTACTCCCCCTTACTCCCCCTTACTCCCCCTTACTCCCCCTTACTCCCCCTTATTCCCCCTTACTCCCCCCTACTCCCCTTACTCTCCCTTACTCCCCCTTACTCCCCCTTACTCCCCCTTACTCCCCCTTACTCCCCGTTACTCCCCGTTACTCCCCCTTACTCCCCCTTACTCCCCCCTTACTCTCCCTTACTCCCCCTTACTCCCCCTTACTCCCCCTTACTCCCCCTTACTCCCCCTTACTCCCCGTTACTCCCCCTTACTCCCCCCTACTCCCCCGTACTCCCCCGTACTCCCCCGTACTCTCCCTTACTCTCCCTTACTCTCCCTTACTCTCCTTACTCCCCCGTACTCTCCCTTACTCTCCCTTACTCTCCCTTACTCCCCCTTACTCTCCCTTACTCTCCCTTACTCTCCCTTACTCCCCCTTACTCCCCGTTACTCCCCCCTACTCCCCCGTACTCCCCCGTACTCTCCCTTACTCTCCCTTACTCTCCCGTACTCTCCCTTACTCCCCCTTACTCTCCCTTACTCTCCCTTGCTCTCCCTTACTCTCCCTTACTCTCCCTTACTCTCCCTTACTCTCCCTTACTCTCCCTTACTCCCCCTTACTCCCCGTTACTCCCCCCTACTCCCCCGTACTCCCCCGTACTCTCCCTTACTCTCCCTTACTCTCCCGTACTCTCCCTTACTCCCCTTACTCCCCCTTACTCCCCCCTACTCTCCCTTACTCCTCCTTACTCCCCTTACTCCCCCTTACTCCCCCTACTCTCCCTTACTCCTCCTTACTCTCCCTTACTCCCCCGTACTCCCCCTTACTCTCCCTTACTCTCCCTTACTCTCCCTTACTCTCCCTTACTCCTCCTTACTCCTCCTTACTCCCCCGTACTCCCCCGTACTCCCCCGTACTCCCCCTTACTCCCCCTTATTCCCCCTACTCCCTCTTACTCCCCCTTACTCCCCCTTACTCCCCCTTACTCCCCCTTACTCCCCCTTACTCCCCCTTATTCCCCCCTACTCCCTCTTACTCCCCCTTACCCCCCTTACTCCCCCTTACTCCCCCTTATTCCCCCTTACTCCCCCCTACTCCCCTTACTCTCCCTTACTCCCCCTTACTCCCCCTTACTCCCCCTTACTCCCCCTTACTCCCCGTTACTCCCCCTTACTCCCCCTTACTCCCCCTTACTCCCTCTTACTCCCCCTTACTCCCCCTTACTCCCCCTTACTCCCCCTTACTCCCCCTTACTCCCCCTTATTCCCCCTTACTCCCCCCTGCTCCCCTTACTCTCCCTTACTCCCCCTTACTCCCCCTTACTCCCCCTTACTCCCCCTTACTCCCCCTTACTCCCCCTTACTCCCCGTTACTCCCCCTTACTCCCCCTTACTCCCCCCTTACTCTCCCTTACTCCCCCTTACTCCCCCTTACTCCCCCTTACTCCCCGTTACTCCCCCTTACTCCCCCCTACTCCCCCGTACTCTCCCTTACTCTCCCTTACTCTCCCTTACTCTCCCTTACTCCCCCTTACTCTCCCTTACTCTCCCTTACTCTCCCTTACTCCCCCTTACTCTCCCTTACTCTCCCTTACTCTCCCTTACTCCCCCTTACTCCCCGTTACTCCCCCCCTACTCCCCCGTACTCCCCCGTACTCTCCCTTACTCTCCCTTACTCTCCCGTACTCTCCCTTACTCCCCCTTACTCTCCCTTACTCTCCCTTACTCTCCCTTACTCTCCCTTACTCCCCCTTACTCTCCCTTACTCTCCCTTACTCTCCCTTACTCTCCCTTACTCTCCCTTACTCCCCCTTACTCTCCCTTACTCTCCCTTACTCTCCCTTACTCCCCCTTACTCCCCGTTACTCCCCCCTACTCCCCCCTACTCCCCCGTACTCCCCCGTACTCTCCCTTACTCTCCCTTACTCTCCCGTACTCTCGCTTACTCCCCCTTACTCTCCCTTACTCTCCCTTACTCTCCCTTACTCTCCCTTACTCTCCCTTACTCCCCCTTACTCTCCCTTACTCCCCCTTACTCTCCCGTACTCTCCCTTACTCCCCCTTACTCTCCCTTACTCCCCCTTACTCCCCCTTACTCCCCCTTACTCCCCGTTACTCCCCCTTACTCCCCCTACTCCCCCGTACTCCCCCGTACTCTCCCTTACTCTCCCTTACTCTCCCTTACTCTCCCTTACTCCCCCTTACTCTCCCTTACTCTCCCTTACTCTCCCTTACTCCCCCTTACTCTCCCTTACTCTCCCTTACTCTCCCTTACTCCCCCTTACTCCCCGTTACTCCCCCCTACTCCCCCGTACTCCCCCGTACTCTCCCTTACTCTCCCTTACTCTCCCTTACTCTCCCTTACTCTCCCTTACTCTCCCTTACTCCCCCTTACTCTCCCTTACTCCCCCTTACTCCCCGTTACTCCCCCTACTCCCCCGTACTCTCCCTTACTCCCCCGTACTCCCCCTTACTCTCCCTTACTCCCCCTTACTCTCCCTTACTCTCCCTTACTCTCCCTTACTCTCCCTTACTCTCCCTTACTCCCCCTTACTCTCCCTTACTCTCCCTTACTCTCCCTTACTCTCCCTTACTCTCCCTTACTCCCCCTTACTCCCCGTTACTCCCCCTACTCCCCCGTACTCTCCCTTACTCTCCCTTACTCTCCCTTACTCTCCCTTACTCTCCCTTACTCTCCCTTACTCTCCCTTACTCTCCCTTACTCTCCCTTACTCTCCCTTACTCTCCCTTACTCTCCCTTACTCTCCCTTAATCCCCCTTACTCTCCCTTACTCTCCCTTACTCTCCCTTACTCTCCCTTACTCTCCCTTACTCTCCCTTACTCCCCCTTACTCCCCGTTACTCCCCCTACTCCCCCGTACTCTCCCTTACTCCCCCGTACTCCCCCTTACTCCCCCTTACTCTCCCTTACTCTCCCTTACTCTCCCTTACTCTCCCTTACTCTCCCTTACTCTCCCTTACTCTCCCTTACTCTCCCTTACTCCCCCCTACTCCCCTTACTCCCCCCTACTCCCCCGTACTCTCCCTTACTCCCCCTTACTCCCCCGTACTCTCCCTTACTCTCCCTTACTCTCCCTTACTCCCCCTTACTCCCCCGTACTCCCCCGTACTCCCCCGTACTCCCCCTTACTCCCCCTTACTCTCCCTTACTCCCCCTTACTCCCCCTTACTCCCCCTTACTCCCCGTTACTCCCCCTTACTCCCCCGTACTCTCCCTTACTCCCCCGTACTCTCCCTTACTCTCCCTTACTCTCCCTTACTCCCCCTTACTCTCCCTTACTCTCCCTTACTCTCCCTTACTCCCCCTTACTCCCCCCTACTCTCCCTTACTCCCCGTTACTCCCCGTTACTCCCCGTTACTCCCCGTTACTCCCCGTTACTCCCCGTTACTCCCCGTTACCCCCCCCCCCCTTACTACCCCGACGTTACGCAGCTGACGTCTCATGTGTGTGTGTTGCCATCACAGGGGCGGTGTACTGCGACTCTCAGCCGGCTCCAAGCTCCGGCTGCAGTCCGGCCCTGCCCGCCTCAGCCGGGCGCCGTGCCGTCTCGTGGCGGCGCTCCACCGGCTGGCTGCCGTCCGGCCGCCGTACGATGAGCTGGACGTGGTCGCTCTGGTGGTGCGGCTGACGGAGGGGGTGGCGCCGGCTGGAAGTCAAACGGTCCACCTGGCGGATCGCAGGGGCGGGCTGCTAGCGGCGGTGTGCTGGCCAGGACTGAAGGTGAGAGATGGGACGAGTCATGGCGGACCCTGAAGGTGAGAGAGAGAGATGGGACGGGTCGTGGCGGACCACAGTGGCATGTGGGTGGCTGCGGTGTGGCCTGGACTGAGGGCTAGCGAATTTCGCCTGAAGCGGTCAGCGGACACGAGGTCGACTGGTATGCACGGGCGGGCTGCACTGCACACTGCACTGGATCGTCTGCTGGCCGGAACCAAACATGAGCGCTGTGGCAGCCACCCCGGGGACAGGTACTCTGCCAGACTGGGCTGCACGGGGAACATGAGCGCTGTGGCAGCCACCCCGGGGACAGGTACTCTGCCAGACTGGGCTGCATGGGGAACATGAGCGCTGTGGCAGCCACCCCGGGGACAGGTACTCTGCCAGACTGGGCTGCACGGGGAACATGAGAGCTGTGGCAGCCACCCCGGGGACAGGTACTCTGCCAGACTGGGCTGCACGGGGAACATGAGAGCTGTGGCAGCCACCCCGGGGACAGGTACTCTGCCAGACTGGGCTGCACGGGGAACATGAGCGCTGTGGCAGCCACCCCGGGGACAGGTACTCTGCCAGACTGGGCTGCACGGGGAACATGAGCGCTGTGGCAGCCACCCCGGGGACAGGTACTCTGCCAGACTGGGCTGCACGGGGAACATGAGCGCTGTGGCAGCCACCCCGGGGACAGGTACTCTGCCAGACTGGGCTGCACGGGGAACATGAGAGCTGTGGCAGCCACCCCGGGGACAGGTACTCTGCCAGACTGGGCTGCACGGGTACCGACTGGTCGGTGAGGTCTGCCCAGGAGACACCCGGTGCCGCCTCGTATTCTGGGTGGTCCTTTGGGAGGGGATCGCCATACGCGACGGCACCAGGGACTGGAGACGAGGACTACACGACGCTGCGGCGTAGTCTTCCGTTTGACGGTACACTAAGAGTAGATTGTTGCAAACTGATCTAGACCATGATGCAAATATGTTGCGATGGTGTAAGTTTAACGATTTATCGACTCCGCTCCCTGCCTCGATCTGCAAGTGAATGCGAACGTCTCCATTCCTGCTGCTTGGTCTTCAGCCTAACTGAGGCGAACACCACGTTAAACAAGCGAATGTCTCCTGCTGTTGGGGCTGCGGAGCCCTCTGAGTCCCCGTTACCGCCACCATCCCAGGAGCGCGATTCCGTCTGGCTCAAAATCACTGTCCCCGAAGTATGATTGATGCGAATGAGGCGTATGACTCATATGGTTAGCATACCTATTGCCTGATACTTTATTTCCCCATCGTGTTTGCTTACGTTGTCGACGTATGCCAGGCAATGTTAACAACTTCTGCCCTCTTGTGCCACAGTCACTGGCAGCTCTGGATGACCTGGCACAATTACACCTCGCATGACCATATTACCCTGCCCGTCGGGTTTGACAGGCGCTGGGTCTGGATGACCTGGTAGTAACCGGCGCTCTGCTGGCGTTCGCCAACCTCCAGCTGTGCTCTGCCGCCGGCCGAGTACCGCTGTGTGCGCTCACTGACCGCGCTGAGGTCAGCCGCCGACCGACGGCCCGACATCTAGCGGACGAACTGCAACTGCTCACTGCCGCCGCCACGGTAAGATGGCGCCACTTGCACTCGCTCTTTTCCTCCTCTTCTGGCCCCGTTGCGTCCACGACCACTGTTATGTAGGACAGACGCGTAGCCTGTGGCCGGTGGGCCGGCGGGCGCTTGGTAGTTTGACCGCCCCTTCGGGCGTAATGTACCCTAACCCCGGCGGTTATTGACCATCAATGACCCGGATGTCATCTAAATCGTGCATATATTTTATTTTAATCAAGCTAGAATCGTGAACATATAATTACATAATATATAGATAATATATATAATTACATATAATAACATATAATTATGCAAAATGGGTGCTAAATTTGAAATAAGCGTCACAAAAGTCCTAGAAACTGCTAGAGTCTATCATCTCTTGGTCATCGGAGGTCACGATCTCAGTGGAAACCATAAATGTCACCTGTTAACCCGCGCACTGCAGGGGGTTTGCACCGAACACGAACTTCCGTGTGGGGGGGTTGATTTCCGCCCCCGTGAGATCTCGAAAACTACGCTACGTAGCGACAAGCGAAACATGGCATTTGATAGCTTGATACAAGTTCTATGGAAAGTATTTCAGTATTTTTTTTTAGGTCAGGTCAAAATTGAGGTCACCAGAGGAGGTCACCAGATCAAAGGTCAAATTTTCCAGTTTTTTCCTGTTTTAGGACTTCGCTCCAGAAATTCCCATATATCTCGGAAACTATGCTAGTTAGAAACAAACCGAAAAAGCAATCGCCAGCCAGTGAAATTTGCAATCGACGAGGTGTCCTCAAATTTGATCTGTGGTCAATATTTGAGGCTCCAGAGGTCAAAAAAGGGGGAAAATGCTGCTTTTTTGCTAAATAATTTTTCGCTATTAACCTTTTTACGTAATAAAGATAACGGAAAACGGTTTACGCCATTGTGTTTATCACGTCAAGGCGCTTCGAATGATATACATGGTGACCTTGTTAGGTCAACTTAAAACTTTGACCTCAGGTCAAGGTCAAGTGGTGACCCAAGTAGGGCATGTTGCATATGGGAAGACGTGTCTCGACGAGACAAACACATTGCTGTCTGTTTTACTTCTCTATGTTCATTATGACGCGAGTTATTGACAAACAAGTGATGGTGACCTCGGATGACCTAAAATGACCCCATAGGGGTCACTGAACAAAACTTATACTTGGATCATCAAGAATATCCTATAATAACATGATCCAGAAGTAATTGGACTAATATGCATATCCTTGAAATAGGAAGCATTTGTATATTTCCCCATTGACTTATTATGGGGAAGTTACGAAATTGACCTGACCTTAGGTCACCGATATCAAAATTTCGAGATAAACGAATTGTAACTACTTATACCCTCATGACACCCTGTAAGTTTCAAACTGATCGGTGAGAAACTCTGGCTTTGGCACAACTGCAAACATTTTTGGAGGTGGGGTCACTTGACCTGGTCTGGTGACCTGACCTGAAATGACCCGAGGTTATTTTTTTTTTATCTCAAAGTGTGCGTAATTGATGTCCTAACAGTTGTGACAAAACTCGGCGGCGCTTTTTCGCTATCTGCGAAAAACCTGAGGGGGGGGGGCGGAAAACACCCCCCCCCCCCCTTCAGTGCGCGGGTTAACACCTGTGGATATACTCTTGAACAATACACACTCGGAAAGTGTACAAGTTACAAGCATCGATACTACGGGACGCCAGTTGCGCCTGAAATGATCTTGAGAATCAGGTCATAGGTCACAGGTCATGGAGAGTAGAATTTTGACATTTTCAGAGTATGTGTAAAATTGTTTAGCAGTAGGGTGCTGAAAATGTCATCGCAATCGATTGATAAATACGCGAGTTATTCCCGAAAAACAGTGGATGCCACCCCTCTTTTTTCGGGGTGTATGCCCTCCCCCCGTCCTGCACTGGCGAGGGTTGAATACACCGTCTCATGAAATACGAAGATTATGTCAACATAACTTGATTCACCTAATTTATTGTGATGTTTTTTTTTTAACAGTGAGCGATTGGTATTGTTCACAGAACATATGCTAAGCTAATATCATACTACCACAAAACTGATTTTTTTGCCGTCCTTTTGACTGCCAGAGGGAAACCTACCGCACTGCGCTCCACTCTAAACTATAATCGTGACCTTGTAACCCGTGACAACAGACAGTCTTGCCACCTTGCATTGCCTCGCGTGCAGAATAACCACGGAAAGCGGATGTTTCGGTACCGTGCCGCGCAGCATTGTAAGGAGGATGTCATCAGCCGCAAACCCTCCGGTTTGTCGCAAAGGTTGTATAAAATGTAGCATTCGCGGAGTTTTACAGCACACTTGAGGTCTGAGGAGCCCTGTGTCTTTTATATGCAAACTCTTGGGGGTAGAATATGGACAAACCTATTCAGGACGCATGATTGGCGGATTGTAATGTTATGTTATATGACAAGGGTCTATGAATGAGACAAGACTGGAGTTACCTGATGCTGTGCAATCAATTAATAAATATTTGTTTTTGAACTGGCTATCTAGCATAGCTGTGGTGTCGGCAAGTCTTATGGGCCATTTTGATACCCTAAGCATACCATTCAACATTCCATGCAACATTTGACGCATCTTTTCAGTAGGAAAACTGTTGAACAAAAACTGGTTTACACCGTGGATTTACATTCGAATGCTGCATCTGAGGATGAGGATCATATAAGCAGCTGTCATAACCCAGGAAGACAGCTTGTGTTTGACGAATCACCATCTGTAGCCTATTTCACAAAGCAAAAAAGTTTGTAATTACAAAGAATTTCTTTGTAATTACAAATAATTATTACACATGTTTGTAGTTTGGATTTCACAAAACCCCAGGGCAGTAAATCTCAATTTACTATTTACAAACTACTTTACAAAGATAATGTTTGTAAAAATGTTTGCAATTGCATACGTTCTATTTCTCAAAGGTTGACGGAAGTGAGGAAATGTTTGCAATTGCAAACTTGTAATTCCAGTGGGTCAGGGGTTCTGAATTTCAGAAACTGCATTGACAGTTGACATTGTTTGACTGTTCAGGTTATTTTCTTGGTGAGGTTGTTACGTTGCCGAGGTTGTTAGGGTAATGGTTTAGTTATGCATAGGTATAGCTGCCCAAAAAAGCTATTTCCCGAGAGATTCGAACAGGTATCTGCAGCTTTGAGGTCCCAGTGCACCTTACCGATTGCGCTGGGTAACGGTGGGGCTGGCGTCACCGTCCGGGGCTGGCGTCACCCTCGCGGCCGGGCAATCAAATCAAGGTTCAGGTTACTATCACCGTTGTTGGTCTGGAGTCATGGGAAGCTTAATGACGTCACCAGATACGAGCGAATCTTAGGCCGCTCCGATTTAATAGCTACGAGCGGTAGGCCGAACCGATCGGAATCAATTAAACTTAACTAACCTAACCCCGCCATTAGGTCCGATCGGGCCGGCCTACAGCTCGTAGCCATTAAGTCCGATCGGGTCGGCCTACAGCTCGTAGCCATTAAGTCCGATCGCGACAAAACCTACTGCTCGTAGCCATTAAGTCCGATCAGGTCCGCCTAAGATTCGCTCGTAGCCAGAATCTGGTGACGTCATTAAGCTTCCCCATGACTCCAGACCAACAACGGTGATACTAACCTGAACCTTGATTTGATTGCCCGGCCGCGAGGGTGACGCCAGCCCCGGACGGTGACACCAACCCCACCGTTACCTTGCGCTGTGAGGGGCGCCTCCGCGCGGAGAACCCGCATGGCGATAGAATTGCAGCGGTCAACGATGTCTTGTGCAATGTGCAGTGAACCTTCACCCTTTACGACGTAGGAAATCGGCTGGGATAGGTGAACAAATGGTCGAGAAATTCAACGATCTTTCTTTTAAGAGTAGTTCTGTTGTTATGCTCCGCCACCTGGTGAATGGTCAAATTCTGTTTACTCTAACTGCTTACCAAGATGTTTTTTACGATCAGAGTTTGCATTCCGATGAAATGTTAATTAAAATATTATTCTCCCTATAACTAATTTTGTATTGAATAAAAAATAAACCACAATGTAAATATTTGTTAAATTAATTTGTTAACAATACAATTATTTGTCATTAGCATCAAGTTGAATACAAACGTTCTTGATTGTAAAGTTTTCTGCTGACTAAAATTCCTGTTTACAATTTTCTTTACAATCGGTAATTCAGAGGTGGCGAATGTTTGTGAAATAGCTTTTTGTGAGGTTTGCAATATTTTCTTGCGTTTGTAATCGCAAACATTTGTAATTACTAACTTCTTTGTGAAATAGGCCTCTGATGTTGGCAAAATAGTCACTTTTTACTTTAAAACCGTTTAACTTCAAGTTACACTTTGCATTGAATTCAAGCATTCCAAACATAAACTAGAATAGGGTTTCAGCAATATTTTCTGGTGATTAAAGCAGACCACCGCCGTGCCTGCTGGGCGTCAACGCTTGAGAACAGAGATAAGAAGGAATGTCTGGGCCTGGACTGCGTGTGGGTGTGGGTGTGGGTGTGGGTGTGGGTGTGGGTGTGGGTGTGGGTGTGGGTGTGGGTGTGGGTGTGGGTGTGGGTGTGGGTGTGGGTGTGTGTTTTTTGCAATAATTTTAATGCGACTGACCTGTCCAGTTTTCCACGTCATTTGCTGGGTAAAATAGCGCAGCGTTGATGTCGAATTTAAGATTATGCTTATAATGTCGCGTTGCCAAAAATAATTAACATTGTCCATGTTACGTGGTGAAAACTGCTTCTCGCTACGTAACATAACTTTCGAGGTCGTAAGGGGTGGGATCAAATGAACCTTCCATCGGAGCGTGTTGCGCTTTGCCCATCCCCCAGATGTGTGATAAAATATGTCATATAGGGAAGGTCCGGGTTTATGTTGGTTAATATGTTGTGGGTCCGGGCAAAGTTTTAACAGATTTACTACAAATACGAACTCTAAAACAATCTTCTCAGACCGTTAAATTTATCTGTTAGCACATATTATCGGGCCGTTCATATGTTGCGACACGTTGTAATATCATTGTCCTGCATGCAATAGCATTACCTTGGTGATAATATGGGTGCATTCTAATTAGATTAAGGACCTGGCAATAGGCATATTGTGCCTCCCTTGATCAATCCTTGTCTTAAGTGTCACGTATGTGTGGATAGATCCTCATTTTTGGCAACGTAAACCGTTCGTGCAATGCCCATTCTAGAAACGCTTCTAGAAACGGATGCAGGAACTTCTAGAAACGGATGCAGATTAACCCGCGAGTCACTGGGGGGGGGGGGGCTTTTTTTAGCCCCCTCCCCCCCTTAGGAATATCAGGCATATCTCAATAAATAATCCAGATATCGACGGCAAAATTTCAGTACCTTTCCGGGCATCATTTTGACACCTTTTAAGAAAAAAATGGAAAAATTTCGTCAGATTTTTGTTTAGATATAGTGAATTTAGTGACGTCACTAAACACGATTTTGACACCAAAATCGGCTAAACTTTGCCAAGCCGTACAAATGCTGCATTTGAAGCAAAATGCAATCCAAAAACCCTAAAAGGTAGAAAATTGCAAGGGCTACAATCCAGCTATCTCGAAATTTCACAAATTATGGTTTTTGACCCCAATTTTTTTTTTGAAAAATGCTCACAAAATCTATTTTTTTCAAAGATATTGAAAAAACCGGAATATATGTCAGATAACAACATATGGGCAACTACCATACAAAATTTCAAAATGATATCTTTTTTGACTGTCATGGCATATAAAGTATGGGTAAATCATGACGTCATATTTTGAAATTGCGTGTTTTTGCTTGTATTGACCGGATACAGACAAATAAATGCCAGCACTGTTTGTTTTAGATACAACTGATATAGAAACATGCTTTTTTCATTTCGATTTATCAATTTCAAATTTTGACCTTCAGTGACCTGAACTTGACCTGAACTTGACACTATCTTCACGTAAATGAAGTCAGGTGGTAAAATGACTACCACTATCGAATTATACGCGTAAAAGCATCCATCAAACATGTGCTGCATGACTTTCGTAGTTATTTTGTGTGTAGTGACCTTTTGTGACCTAACCTTGACCTTGATCTTTTCCAACAATCTCACTTTAGCTCATGTGGGATATGTATCATACTTTTGACAGCACTTTGGGTGATTATAGGCGCAATCGAAGCCCATGGATGGCAAGTATTGTCCATAAACTCAAATACCTCGATTTTGACGTTTGACTTGACCGTGACCTGACATGTGACCTTAATTTGACATTTTTACGTTTGCGTTAGGCTTATCTCATTGAGCGCTTTCGAATGCCGCCTTGTGCGTCCCGCTGCGATCATTGGTTCTGAAGATACTAGGGGGGCTAAAAAAAGCCCCCCACAGTGAGTCGTGTTACAGAATATACCCCAGTGACTGCCGGGTTAAACCTCTTTACGTCTCTGGTTGATACAACTATCATAACTACTCATCAATATATATAGTCCGATCAAAACCACCAAAGACCGGTCAATTTCACCGTTTTCAGTCGCTTCGTTTCGCATGTTTTCAGTTGTATGTGATATGTGATATGTGATATGCTTACGGTCCCGTGCCCAGCCCATCACGATTCGCCCTGCGGCACTGTGTGGAAACCTTCGACCTCGTTTATCGCTGTAGATCTCCCCTCCCACTTGCCTGTGTGTAACTTACTACAATGAAAAGCCTCTCCCGAGACCACTGAAATGTTCCACTATAACCGTGTGTAACCGGCAACGTGGCAGTTACGGCGGGTAGGAGTTGACCTCCCCTCGGTCGGCCCAAAATGGATCGGTCCGGGCCAGGGGCGCAATCAGGTCCATGCTGCCCCAAACCGGGACAGGGAGCCGAAAATCAGTTTTTTTTTTAGAAGTTGAAATGCTGGCGACGTGCCACTTTAGGGAAACCTGTAAGCTGCTACTACTGATATGCCTAGTGTCTTTTTAAGCATATTCCTTGTTCCATTTAATTTGGTCGGTATTAGCATGGCACACTATAACCTACCACACAGTATGCAGAGGGGTGTACTATTGGTTCCAAAATAAGCGTCCCGCTGGGTTGGCCGGCACAACAGTTAATTTGTAGTGAATACCGGCCGTTTTGAACCGCCTGAAAGGTTAGGCTGTACGGTGCACAACAATGCTGCGCGGAACAGCCTATACAGGCAGAGGTTACAAGATTAATGGCACGTTCAGCCGACGGAGAAGAGAGCGAAGCCCTCCGGCGGTTATGAAAACCACCGAGCTCAGTTGTATCGCAAACGCCACCATGGTTGGCTGGTTGGTTGGGCAGAAGCAACGCGGGTCGGATTCCCCGGCATGAATCGGCGGTTATTGATTTATGTAAAAGCGTAGACGGTTGGGGAATGAAGCAATCTTATTAGATCGCCTTTGTCAAAATCGCTTCAAAATGGCGGCATATTCAAGGATAAAGAAAAAAGGTCTCAGAACAAACGGCAGTTCAGCGTCGATCCAATCGGTCTGCGAGTCTGACCTCCACTGTTTTAATAGTCGTCCTTGTGTGGCCATGACACGTGCTAGTGGCACTGGCGTATCCTTGGAGGCAACTTTTTCAAGGTCAAATGTGTTTTTACACACTCCCTTTTGAAAGAGGAGGCAAAGTCCAATTTTTGTTTTTAAATAAGTGTGATTTTTTATTATTATTTGGCCCCTCCCCAAGTCTACTCTGGTTCCGCCCTTAGGGAGTAGAAGTTTGCCTCAGGCCACCTACATGTCGCTGAATGGCCGCCCTACTGGCTACCATCTGTGTAGCCGGTTTTTACCGGTATTTCCGAGCTGGCGGGCAGATGCAGTCAAAAGGCCCGATCAACAGTGCTGTCTGCCCACAATTTCAACAACGAATATTCTGTCAGTGTAGTCAAGCTGTATAGGCTGTCCCGCCGAGCACTAGAGTGTGTCGGACAGCCTACCCCTCCCAGACCGGCCGGGAGTGGCGATAATGCAGGTATTCACTACAGGTATTCACTGCAGTCTAATCCAGCGGGACGCTTATTTTGGAACCAATATATAAAGTATAAAATATATACACAATATATACACTATAAAATAAGCTCGAAAAATAAAAAAGCGCAAATATGCGCAAGGTTTCTTTTGTTTAAAGGGATTATACGGATTTTCCCAGAATAATTGAGTTACATAGTAAAACTTACTTATAACAACAGGTGGTAGAAGTCACACGGTAGTTACATTTTTATGGAAATTACCTCTTCTGCACGTAAGGACATTTCATAGTGCGCGGTCATGCCACCGCGTACTTTATGCAGCACTGGCTGAGGCAGAGCCAGTCATCTCTTTTATGTTAATGAAAACACCTCACTTATGGCATATTTCCGGTTACAATAAGCAATATATGATAAAATAAACTTGTTTTTTCCCAACAACAGCAGCAGTTACCTAGTTTTTCCCATAAAATTAGATATTTGTCATGAATTTTCATGCCAAAAAATTAATACGCCACCACCAAATTCTCAACGCTAAACGCCGCAAGGAAAAAAAAAACCAAAAACACAAAACCCGAACGAATAGTATGTAGTAATAAAGAGTCCCGTAAGAATTGAATTGAATAATCTTTGTGTGATCCAGTGTAGGACTTGCAGATAATTCAAAGCTCTAAAATGGATGAAAAAACGCATGGCATTACTTGCCCGGCTTAGAGCGTCTTTAATTTAGTAACTCCTTCTACAATCGTCATCCAGATGGCAAACAGTGCAAGAATTATCACGTATGCCAAGGTGGTTTACATCAAGGCGATATGTTTACATTGCAATTTCACACAATTTCACAATTTCAGGCTTATCTTCATGTAAAGGTAAGCTTAATTCAATTCATTTATATTGATACGGGAGTGGCCGTTCGGGAGAAGTGTCCTGGGGCGGAATTGGCCTCTATCTTGGATTTTTTCTTCACGGTCACGTGACCTTTTTATGATGAATGTGCTATATTAAACAGTAAATAAACCCTCTTGCGGCAGCTTGCTTCTGAGTTCGTAACCGCTATTTTGTCTCAGCCGCGCAGATTACTGCACCATCGAATTTGATGCAGATTCTAAGCTAAGAAAGTGATGGACAGTAATGCCGATCAAGTACTCGTTATCTGATACAAGTCTCGAAAAACGCCCAAAGTCTTAACGCTGATAATTGCTGAAATAATGGACTAAATCAGCATTGAGGTCCATGGTATATGTTTTAAACGTGTGTAAAGCTCATACAAGTGCAAAAGAGTGCATTTCCTTTCAGGACGGAAACCCGTATAAACCCTTTAACACAAAGTATAAACCCCAACGAGGCATACCAATGCTTCATCAAAGCGACTTGTACGCCATGTATAAACTCACTCATGTCGAGAACGCCCCCGAACTGCTCTGTTCACGGATCATCAGTCTCTCCGATGTATCCACGCGCACAACCAGGGCTACCAGTGATGGGCAGCTAGAGGTGCCGTGCGCACGCACTGAGTTCGCCAGGCGCTCGTTTTACATCCGAGCCATCGAGCGTGGAATGATTTGCCGCTGAATGTGAGAGCTTCACCCACTTTGGCTTTTTTTAAAAGTGTCAATGATGTTCTTTAAACTTGCATTGTGTGTATCTTGAGGGTTGATGTGCATCATTTAATGCGTGGGCGATATGTTTTTACATCTATGTTATTTGACGTGGGAAACTGAAAACCCATTTTATGGATGTGTTCCGAAATATATGATATAATGATATGGAAGCGGAGAACCGCGGAATACAAATTGTATGCTTAACTCAATTTTTGATTATGTCGGCCAGCTACGTCAAATGCCATACCTCACTTAAAGGAAATAGTTCAACATGGAAATAGTTCAACATGGGGTTTTGAACTGAAATGGCAGTTTTGTAGCCCGTGTTGAGAAATCCCCATCTGCAACTGTTCTTGTCTGAAAAGACTCCAGCCGAAGATATTTGACTTTTTGGCGAAGAAATGCGGCGCATATATGATATACCGTACCATCTGAAAGTGCCAGCACTGCATTGGGCATGCGCAGACCAATAACGCACACCATAAACTTAATAATTTAGGACCTTCTGTCCCGAATTGGCGCGATGTAGGACCATTTTTTAAAATAAAAAAAGAAACTATTAACAAATATAATAAAATCCTGTTCTGATAAATTTTCCGAAGGTGAACTATTTCCTTTAATGTTACAAAATGAAATTGCTCATTCACATGAGAAGGTCATATATAGGTATTTCGGGCTGCTGATGATTTGTACTTTCAAGAAAAAATACCACAAAGCCTCTACGAAACGTTCTTCGCCTCCTAAATGAGGCGACCCTCGATGTCGACGCGCCCGAAACCCCCATAATCAATTAATCAGCCTCCCAAATGAGCATATATCCATGCGATGAGAATGAGGCCGCCATAGCAATATCGGCGGCTTAACAATAGTGTATGTTTGAAGACATGGTGCATAAAAATAAATGTTTTTATTGGCGAATCGATGCTATACTTTCATGCTATGGACATTTTGCTTGAAAATGAGCCGTATAAAATAGTCATTTTTGTAATTGTATGTTTCGCCCCATGTCGCGCTAGCAGGCCGTTCTCGCCTACTGTGCAGCGATGCGGTATGTTTTGTTGTGTGTTGGTCAAGAAGTGTGCTGGAGGTCAAGGTCAGTGGGTTGGGGGAACCGTATTGAGCCTTCGCAGCGCAGCGTATAAAGCCTTTACTGTAAATTATGCCCGTGGCCGGGAATTGCGCTCTCGGATGTTAGTGGTCAAGGCTCACTCAAGGCACTCACACAAGGCTCACTCAAGGCACTCACACAAGGCTCACTCAAGGCACTCACACAAGGCTCACTCAACAAGCCCTGTTTGCTCATCCCAGAAACCCATTTAAGCAAAAGGTTCACACTAGATTGCTAAAAACGCTTTAGTAGGACTTACGTTGGGATACATTTTGTTTTTGTTTTGTTGGGGGGGGGGGCTTTCAGCCAGACGGCTGCTGTGTGAAAGCGGTAAAAGAATGACCGGAGGCATATGACTGACGGCTGCTGTGTGAAAGCGGTAAAAGAATGACCGGAGGCATATGACTGGCGGCTGCTGTGTGAAAGCGGTAAAAGAATGACCGGAGGCATATGACTGACGGCTGCTGTGTGAAAGCGGTAAAAGAATGACCGGAGGCATATGACTGACGGCTGCTGTGTGAAAGCGGTAAAAGAATGACCGGAGGCATATGACAGACGGCTGCTGTGTGAAAGCGGTAAAAGAATGACCAGAGGCATATGACTGACGGAACCATGGGGCCGGATTATCGGCTGGCGCAACGACTCGCGGAGCTGATTGATATACCTACCCTATTTGCTGCTGCATCTTCTAGGGAGGAAACTGTCGAAGTGAGCTGCAGCGTCTCGCTGGACCAAAGTCCAAACACGATCACCATCCTCATAGACGGCTACGTCAGTCCACGTGCTTGTATTGCTACTTTCTTTGCCCTCGTAAAAACCTGTTGCATCTGTCTGGTAGAGTGAAAAATCTGCCTTTATCATTTTAGGTGCTTGTTTGCACTGGCGGATCCGTCCGTCGGTTTGGGGGGGGGGCAACTTTTTGTGGCAAAAAGGTACCCCCATTTTTCCCTCCGCGGATTTGGACCGGTGACCATATTTTGGTATTCGAGCTTGCTAAATTCACTTAAAAAACAAATCTCTATTTTTTGGGTTAAAAAAACAAAATTTCGGAAATCCGAGATAGCCATTGTGAAGAAAATATAATTTCCTTTCTTTTGACGTTTTGTATTTGCAATTTGCTTCAAAACTCTATTTTCTACGATTTTCCAAACATTTGTCGTTTTTCCACCAAAAATGGCATGACATGACGTCATTAAAACGTCATTATCTCCCAAAATACTCCATCAATTTCATTGAGAGTTGGTGAGAGGACTTAGCCTTGATGCAGCATAAGGTACTGAAAGTTTCAAGTTGATATCTATCATAGTTTTCAGGTTATTGAGAAAATCCAGAAGGGTGCAGATACTTCTGATAAGGTTAGAGCTAGAAGTACCTATCTCAACCTAGGTACGTACCTACCTAAAGTTTGTTTTATTTTGATTGCACAACTGCCATTCAGTTGCTGGCACTAGGTCCAAAAAATAATTTATTGACGCGTCATTGTTTTATGCAAAGTGGGCGGAGCTTGTCATATGCACTGTATAACAAAAATGGACACAATTATTGACAACATTTCACTAAAAACACCTAGTTCCCATGGAAAATGACCAGTCTCCAAAAATAATCACACCATCTGATGCACAACTGTTTACTCCATCCACCTCGGTCACAACTCAAACTGTTTTCGTAAGTTGTTTTGGTTTGTTTCGTGAAAGATTGAGACGCTATCACGTGGCGACAAATTACATCAAATATTTTATGTTATGTTCTTAAGATAACCTTTTTAAATTTTCAAGTTTATATTTTGTAAGTAAATAAAACTAATTTTGTAATGTAATTACATTAAATTATTATGAAAAGTTTTTTTAAACAAAATGATTCACCCATGCTGTTACTGCATCAATATGTTGATACAGTGCATATGTGTAGGAACAGGGTGGCCAGGGGGCACTTGCCCCCCCCCCCCCCCACACACACACTTCTTAAAGTGCAGGGGCCAACCATATGTTTTGGCCCCCCACTTTTTCGTCGTAAGTTAACCCAGAACTGCCACCCATTGATGGCGAATTACACATGAGATCGCCCGACGGCCCCCGAGATCGAGCGAGGGCCCCCGAGATCGAGCGAGGGCCCCCGAGATCGATCGAGGGTCCCCGAGATCGATCGAGGGTCCCCGAGATCGGCCGAGGGCCCCTGAAACCGACCGAGGGCCCCTATCATCGACTGAGGGCCCCTGAGATACACCGAGGGCCCCCTGAGTTACACGGAGGGCCCTCTGAGATGCGTCGAGGGCCCCCTGAGGTGTACGGAGAGTCCCCTGAGATACACCGCGGGCCCCTGAGATCGACAGAGGCCCACTGAGATCGACCGAAGGTCCCTGAGATCGACCGAGGATCCCTGAGATCGACCGAAGGCCCCTGGGATTCACCGAGGACTCCCTGTGGTGCACCAAGGTTCAATGGGCCCCTAAGGTCGACCGAGGGCCCCCGGAGATCGAACGAGGGCCCCCTGAGATCGAACGAGGGCCTCTGAGATTCGACCGAGGGTCAATGAGATCGACCGAGTGCACTGATATTGAACGAGTTCTCATTGAGATGCATCGAAGGCTCCTGAGATACACCGAAGGGCTCCCGAGATACGCAGAGGGTCCCTGAGATAACCGCAGCGAGACGCGCAAGGCGGCAATCGAAAGCTCTCGATGAGACACATCCTAAGCATACACAACATGTTCAAAATAAGGTCACATGTCAGGTCACGGTCAGGTCAAAGGTCAAAATTGAGATATTTCAGTTTCTGGGCCATATGTACTTTCCATCCAAAGCCTGATTGATACTATTATAGCCAAAGTGCTCTCAAAGATGCATCTCCAGCATAAGCAAAAGTGAAATTGTAAGCAAATGTCAAGGTCAAAGTCGGGTCACAAAAGGTCACCGGTCTACGAAAGCCATGAGACACATGTTGTATGGGTTATGCTGCACGTCCAATTCGATTGTATCAGCCATTTTCACAATCTGACACCATCTAAGGCCAATGTCAGGTCATATAAGGTCAAACTTTGACATTGATAAATCAATCTAAATAAAAAAGGGATGTTTCTAGACCAGTTTTGTCTCAGAAATACAGTACTGACATTTATTTGTTTGTATCTGGTCACTAAAAGCCAGAAAACGCAATTTCAAAATTTGACGTCATGAGTTTCTCATACTTAGGGAGCCATAAGTCAGTCAAAAATAAAGATATTGCTTTTAAATTTGGTTTGGGTCTTGTCCACATGTCCACACTTCACACTTCAACATATCTTCCGTTTTTTATAAAATGTTTGCAAATTTTGATTTTGAGGTCATTTTTACCCCCCAAAAGTTTTTTTTTGGGGGGTCAAAAAACCAAAATGTTCAAAATCCGAGATATCCATTTTGTAGCCCTTGCCATTTGTTATCTTTTGACGTTTTGTTATTGCATTTTGCTCAAAATATGGCATGTGTACGGCCTGCTAAAGTTTAGCTGATTTTTGTGTCAAACTCGTGTGTAGTGACGTCACTAAGTTCGCTATATCTCGAGAGAGGAAAAAATCGACGAAATTGCTTCATGTTTGCAAAGAAGACGTAAAATTCATGTAGGAGAAGGTACCTGAAGTTTCACGTCGATGGCGCTATTGGTTTTTGAGCTATTACGAAAGTTCGTCAGGGGGGGGGGCGAAAAACGCCCCTCCCGTCAATGGCAGGTTAACCCGCGAGTTACTGGGGTATATTTCATAACGCGACCTACTGGGTGGGGGGGGGGGGGGGGGCTATTTTTAGTCCCCCCCCCCCTCTGATCCCCGGAACTACTGGACCGAATGTAAAAATTCAAACGGCATTCGATAGCCCTGGGAAATTTATCGAGGGAAACATAATATTGTTGACCTCGGGGTCACCGATGACGTCACAGGTCAGGTCAAGTACAAAATATTTGACCGTGTCAAAAGGTCTCGATGGATGGAATTGTCGCGCAAAATTGCGATATTAAACGCATAAGCTGTCGATAAATCGGTATGATTCGTGTGTCTGACACTTCTAAGTACCTTTCTAAGCTGTTTATGACCTTGGGGCAGGTCAAGGTCATCCGAGGTCACGAGGTCAAACTGAAGATTACGGTCATTAGGCGTTGTAACACATGTTTAGGGGTTTGTTTTTCGTCTAGAACGCGAAAAATGACCTTAGAACATTGTTTGTTCCGTATAAATAGAAGTAAAAAGCAAAAATGGAAATGCGTTTTTATGCATAGTAATGCTGTGAGAAGTGGCCGATTTGTGTCATTTAAAGGTCATAACTCGGTAATTTTTAAAGATATCGACTTGAAATTTGGTACACATATTCACCGCATACGTCTCGATCACATATATTCCGGTTTTTTGATAACTCTGATTTTTTCTTGAAAATTTTGTAAAAACAAAAAAAATTGTATTTGGATTTCTCAAAATTTTGAATTTCACAAAATCTCAAAAATCCGAGATAGCAATTTAATAGCCCGGTCTATTGTCAGTAATTTGATTTAAAACAATTTAGTTTATCTCAAATATCGTACCTTTGACAGCGTTTTCCGCAAACCATTATTTTGCAACAAAAACCGAAGAACATGACGTCACTCTGACGTCATTCCCGGTTGACCTATCATAGCCTCATATTTTTCCTTTTGCCAACATGTGTAGAATTGATGTGGGAGAAGGTACTGCAAGTTTGGTGTTGATACCGGTGTTTGTTTAGGAGTTATTGCAAAATAACGGGAGGGGGGGCAAAAAATAGCCCCCCTCCCGGATTAACTCGCGGGTTAACGAGGGGGGACAAAATCTGCACCCCTCCCGGATTTTCTCAATAACTTTAAAACTATGATAGATATCGACGCGAATATTTCAATACCTTATGCTACATCAATTCGACGTCTTCTCACCACATGTCAATGAAATTGATGTAGTACTTTGGGAGATAATGACGTTTTGAGGACGTAACGTCATGCAATTTTTTTGGGGAAAAAAACGATAGATGTTTGAGAAAAACGTAGAAAGTCGATTTGTGATGCAAATTGCAAATAAAAACGTCAAAAGAAAGGAAATAGCATTCTCTTCTCAATGGCTATCTCGGATTTGCTAAATTTTGGGTTTTTGATCCCAAAAATGCAAAAAAAGTTTAACCCTCGCCCTACTTATCTTAGCCTGACAGGCATAACTTTTAAAAAAACCTGAGGTTTTTCTTGAATAACTTTTTACACATGCGGTGCATCTTGATTAATTTTCTGGTAGCTGAGTTTACAGCAATTATACGTAGGCTGTAAAAATGTATTTGAAATTGGTTAAGAAATTTGGGAAATAATGACGTTTTGATGACGTCATGTTGGTAAAAAATATAAATATTTGACAAATCGTAGAAAATAGTTTTAAAGCAAATTACAAACGCAATTCAGCTAAGATACAAAATGTCATTTTCTTTAAAATGGCAATCTTAGATTTGCAAAATTTTGGGTTTTTGACCCCTAAAATAAAAATAAAAGTGTTTTTTTTAAAAATCCCGACAAAATCAAAATTTTCACAGATTTGAGAAAACCGGAATATATGTGAGAGAACTGAGTATGGACAATACTCATACCAAATTTCAAAGCAATATCTTAATTTCTGACTGAGTGATGGCTCCCTAAGTGTACGAAACTGATGACGCCATTTTTTTGAATAACTTTTTTGACATTTTTTGATAAGATACGAACAAATCATTACCTTTTCTGTATCTCTGAGCCAAAACTAGTCTAGGAACATGCCTTTTGATTTACATTTATCAATTTCTAATTTTGAGGTTTTCTGAAGAGCAAAATCGCTGTTTTGGACGTGGTAAATCCGAGGTCATTCACTTGACCTGGAAGGTCATCCATTGACCTGCAACCTAAAAATCGCATACTGTTAGATTCCTCTCATGACAGGCAACATACTGGTTCTTACCGCATTGCTCTAAGTTGCTTGGTTTGGAAGTTGACAGGGGGGCCTGTCAGCCCCCCCCCCCGTAGGGCGAAGGTGAAAAAAGCTCACGTAGGGCGAGGTTTGAGAAAAACGTAGAAAGTCGAGTTTTGATGCGCAAATAAAAACGTCAAAAGAAAGGAAATAACATTCTCTTCTCAATGGCTATCTCGGATTTGCGAAATTTTGGGTTTTGATCCCTAAAATGCAAAAAAAGAAGAGTTTTAATTACCACAAAAAAACATTTTAAAGATATTTAAAAACCGGAATTGATTTTAGAGAACCAAGTATTGACGATACCCAAACCAAATTTCAAAGCAATATCTTTATTTTTGACTGACTTAAGGCTCCCTAAGTATAAGTAACTCATGAAGTCATGTCGTTTCCCCCTCCCCCCTCCCCCGGTCTAACTCCTAAACTAATAGTCCAATTTGGACGCAACATGCGGTAATCGAAAGGTCTCAGGGACCTGTGAATGTAACGAATGCTTAATATTTGGTTTTCAAAGTCATAGGTCAGGTCAAGGTCAGGTCAAAGCTCAATATCGAGGTATTATAGTATATGAGCCATTCTTTCCATCAAAAGCCTTCGATTGCGACCATGATCACCCACAGCGGTCTCAATACACATACACATGAGCTAAAGTGACATTGTTGGTAAAGGCCAAGGTCAGGTCACAAAAGGTCACGATGCGCAAAATATCTACGAAAGTCATGCAACACATGTTTTATGGGTTATTCTATACATATAATTCCACAGTAATAGTTATTTTACCACCTGACTTCATTTGCATGAAGTTAGTGTCAAGGTCAAGTCAAGGTCAAGTCAGGTCACAAAAGGTCAAAATGTGAAATTGATAAATATACATAAAAGGCATGTTCCTTGACCAGTTTTGTCTCAGAAATACAGTGTTGGCATTTATTTGTCTGTATCTGGTCATTAAAAGACAAAAACTTAATTCCAAAATATGACGTCATGAGTTACTCATACTTAAGAGAGCCATAAGTCAGTCAAAACTAAAGATATTGCTTTGAAATTTGGTTTGGGTATTTTCCATATGTGGTTCTCCTACATATATTCTGTTTTTTTTTTTTAAATGTTCGACTTTTTTATGTTGGTGTATGTTTCCCAATTCTTTTGTTCAATCTTTGGGGGTCAAAAAACAAGATTTGCAACAATCTGAGATAGCCATTTTGTAGTCCTTGGCATTTGCTATCTTTTTTTGCATTTTGCTTAAAAATGGTCTTTGTACGGCCTGTTAAAATTTAGCTGATTTTTTTTGTCAAACTCGTGTGTAGTGACGTCACTAAATTTTTTATATCTCAATCAATTTTAAACTAAATTTCTTTATTTTTGCACGGAAGACGTCAAATTGATTTAGGAGAAGGTACCCGAAGTTTCGCGTGGATAGCTCTGTTCTTTGTTGAGTTATTACGAAAGACCGTCATGGGGCGTCCCCCCAGCCAATGGCGGATTGGGGGGGGGGCGGGGCGTCCCCCCACCCTGGGTGGCTGTCCCCCCCCCCACACTTTTTATGACGTTCCTACGCCTATGATACAGCGATTTTAATTTGAGTTAAAAAATGATTCAGGTGAGCCAGGGGATACAAAAATTGATGCATTTATAAAACAATATTGCATCAATTTCCAAGATAATTATTGAACATCTAGGTGGCGGAAACTGTTTTGCCACAATGCACAATGCACAGATTAATGTGCCATTCATCCCATCACTGTTATCCAGTGCTTCATAATTGCCGTTTGTAAATCGGTAATTTTTCCCAATACCATTTTGATTGGGCTGGATCAAAATATTGACGCGTCAAAAACATTATTATTTGGGCCTAGTGCCAGCAACTGCATTGGGACCTTTGTGAGAATCACACGTGAATTTTGTACACACCGCTGTCACGCGTCCCGAAAAGTTATTTCCACAAAAGCAACGCGTCATTTTTGACAACCATTTGCGCCGAAATAGTGTAGATTGGATTCCAAATTGATGCCATATGAAGTGTTCTTCCTACATGTAAAAAACACGTTTGTTCGAGCTTCAATTCCGCCTGGCAGCTTGCTGGCCGCTATTTTCTCGTCCAGTTGAGTTTTTTACACTCAGATTTGATGGTAAGAGCCGTGTTTTCCAAAATTTCACAGTTTTTCACTGGATAGCTGGATTTTGATTGCTGCAAAGGCAATTTTTACAATACATTGTTAACGTTTTGGGGGTAGGGGGGGCAAAATACATGTTGCCCCCCCCCCCTTCCCTTCCAGGCTGTGGGGGGGGGGAGGCATGACCTGGTTGCCCCCCCTGGATCCGCCAGTGCTTGTTCGTTATTGTTTGAAATCGTATTTTATTTATGATTTCGGTAGAGACTTGTTGTACTCGAAGCTTCACAGACCATTGACTCATGTTGCCGATCTTAGTTATAACATTTCTGCAGTCTGTTTTAATCTGAGTAAGACTTTCTTTATCTGTACGAGACAATGACTTCGGCTCCAGTGTTTTTGAAGAGTCTAATCCATGAGTGAAACATGTCCAATTATCTGCGGCCCTTTATTTGCAAGCACACACATACAGTATCGGTATCGAAGGCTGGATAATATGTCTCCTCAGCTATTCTTATTCCCAACATTATTTTGTACGAATGGGATATGGAAGCAGGGATGTCCAGTTCATGCGTGGGTCGTTGCATCGGAATTGGCGGTCAGAGACCAGGAGGCGCAAAGTCTCGCCTTCCTCCTGGTAAGGCACTAGTAGCGCCTAAAGGGGGAGGATCCCGGTGCTGGTCGCCCCATAATGGGGGAGTAGCCCCTAACGGGGGAGTAGCGCCTATCGGAGAGGAGCCCCTGGCTCTGGTTCGCCTGAGCCGGCCGGCGGATGCAACGGACGGGCCGAGACGACTGGCACCTGGCCGGATTCTCATGCTGGCAACGGTACGCCTCGTAGAACTCCTGACTCTCCTTGTAGATGCAGCCGGTAGGTCCCATCAGGTCGTCCTGCTGTTCGCCATTGAAGTCGCCGCACAGGCCCCGCATCCGGTTGCGGTAGGCCAGCATGGAGGCGTGGATCTGTACGCCTTCCTCGGTCACCAGCAGCTTGACGTGGTGCTCGGGCAGCACCACCTTGACAGTGTCCTTAGTCAGCATCAGGACCTTGGCGAGGATCTTTTCGCCGGGAGCGACACGGACAATGACGGGTCCAAGAAGGCTGAGACCCTTGGTTTCGTCGTTGACCTTAACGTGTCCGAGGTTGCCGCTGTCAATCTCGATAACTTTGTCGTCCACCAGGATGCGTGCCACCGACTTTTGTTCCACCACCTTCTCGAGGATAGCCAGTTTGCGGGTGCCGCTGATGTCCCCCGTCAGCATGGTCCAGCAGCTGGACGGCTGGCGCTCCAGCGTCACGTTGTCGAACGTCTTCACCACCAGCTGGTCGACGAGGCAGACTGTCTTGTCGACGCCATACAGAGAGTCTGAGATCTTCTTGGAGATGGACTTGCGCATCGTCACCAGTCCCGGCTCATACAGCATGTTGAATGGCAGCTGCACGTCCTCGAACTTGGTGGTCTCGAAGGGCTTGAAGATGTGAAGGCTCATCCCGTTTGTGTTAGGGTTCAGCTGGATCGTGATGTTGACTCTGTTGCTGGGATTTTGAGCGTACGGGTCGTTGCTCATGTATGGCCAGAGCACGTATTTGACGAAGAAGTCCAGACTGTAGGACGCATTCCGGAACTTCGGTGTCAGCTGTAACAGCAGAAAAAGGACTAGGGACTTGACCTCAGGGACAAGACAAGAGCGTATCATAAGCATACTCAAACACCACATGGTCTTATTTTCTGGCGCACATCAATGCGGTAGCGGTTAATTATTTGACTTTCAGGAAGCACAACGTATTTTAGCACATGCTGGTCACTAGTTTAATGTCAAATGTTTGATCAGTTTATTTTTCGAACTGTTCAGAGTGTGCTACTTACATTGTTCTCGGTGAACTGGAAGTCGTAGTAGTTGGCCATTGCAGCGTGGTCCTTGGCAATGCGGCAATCGGCCGAGTTGGGGTTGTGGCGCTTCTCGTGCTGGATGCAGCGCAGAGCCTCCGGGCAGCTCTTGGCGTACACCTTGGCCAGTTGGTCGCGCTTAACGTAACCCTGCATGTCAAGGGTGTGCTGTTGGCAGTCGGAGCCATAGCCGAGCTTGGCCGATACAGGCGCTCTCATGTCGTCGGTTCTCAACAGCTCATCGCGGATGTCGCTCAGCGTAGGGAAAGCCAGTTCGGTGTCTAGGCACACCTTATGGCTGGGCGACACTGCCTTGAATGAAAGCTTCTGGGAAAGCCATTGGGCATCAGAGACTAGCGCGAGCTGCGAATTGTAGTGCAGCATGGACTTATTTTTCTGTGTGATGGTGACAACTGCGACATACCCTGCCTTACTGTCCATTGGCAACCTCTGCTGCTGGGATACCTGTGGCATCTCCAACTGCATTCCCTGCATCACCTGGCTCGTGTTCTGGATGCTGGAACTAAGCTGACTGATGTGCTGTGGGTTGGTGATGAATGGCTGACTCGTTTGCTCATCCTGGCTATCCGAAGAGACGCTGGTGAACGTTGCCTCTAACTTGCGGAAGCTCGAACTGGCCGTGTCGATGACGATGTCGTATTGTCGTGACCGAAGCGATCCCATCATACACCAGAAGTGGGTGATTCCAGTTGTACCACGCTTCTTCAGCTCCGTCCAGAAGGTGCCAAAGTTCATGATCGGACTGTCAGAGACCAGTCGCAGGTGTCCCTTTACGCCGAAGGCCTTGCCGAACGGCATTTTGATGTCTGTCTTGTGAGACGCGGTGATTTCCTTGGTATCGGACGACGTGACGAGGTTCTCGTATGAATTAACCTCCACGGCAGTGGTGAAGGGGAGGGTGTGGATGTGGGCGAATTTAACTGGGGACGGCTGCTGGACAGTCTCCACCACGACCTGCAGCTTCCTGGCCTGAACGTCGAGTTTGGCCTTGAGCGACATCGGCAGCGACAGCTGGGCCTTATTCTCAACACCGGCGCCGAGCATGCGGAGTGAGAAGGGGCTGACGGTGCCGACCATGACGAGGCTCTTGACGGCAACGAACGGCTGGACATTCTGCATAGTGGCTGTGGCGGTGTATGTGCCCTTCTTCAAGCTCCACTCAACTCCCATATCTCCGCGTGCGGACGCCACCATCGGCATCTTCTTCGAGTAGATGACAGGCATACCGATTTCGGAAGCAATCGTGACCGTTGTGTCTTCGAGATATGCGATCTTTTGCATCTGCTTCCTCGACCAGCTGCCGCCCTGGCGGATCTCCTGCACCATCTTTGTGTAGCTGTTCTCGTCGTACACGAAGAAGGCGTCCATCGCTCCCATCAGCTGTGTATACAAGATGGCCTGGAACTTCTCCGGCTCCTGCTGCTGCAGATTCAGAGACCTCATGATACTGTCCAGATGTTGGGATCCTGCGCTGAGGTCACGTGGTGATTGACGCCTGGATGAGGAAACGCTTTTGACTCCCATCATGGTGTCAATGATTGTCTGGCCACCCTGCACGTTGATGCTCCAGCGGTGGTTGCTGTAGAGGATGCTGTTGATGTAGTGTTGGAAATCCATGTAAAGGGCGCTTGGGATGAGAGAGGTTTTAGAGGCGATGACGCTGAGATGGGTGATGGCGGCCACCTGGTACTGCGGGATAATCTGGCCGTTGCGGTAGTTGTAGCTACCGCTGAAGGCGAAGCCACCCTGCGGCGGGCGAACCAACGGCAGTGTGATGCGCGCGCGCCGGCTCATCTCGAAGAGCGGCTGCACGTGCGCCATGGTGATGTTGGCCATGGTGCTGTAGGTGCTGTGGATGAGAGCGACCACGGCGTTGCTCGGCTCGAACCAGGTGCTGGTGGCGATCTTCTGCCAGTAAGCGATAGGCGGGTTGGAGGTGAGCAGCATGGAGACGGCGGCCAGCCGAACGTCAGTGGGCCGGGACACGTCGTGGAAAATGGGCGAGACAACCATGCGCACCTTCTCGGGGTACTGCGCGACGACCCGATAGAACGCGTAGATGGCCTTGCTGACCACCAGAGGGCTCTTCCGCTCGGCTACCAGTCTGCTCAGAACGGTTAGGATCTGCTGATCACCGACGTTGCCAAGCGCCTGGATGTAGACGAGCTTCTCGGGCTCCTCGGTCTTCTCGATCTTGCTTTCCATGAGCGGAATGAAGTCTTCCTTAATGAATGCCTTCAACTGGCTGCTGCAGAAGTGTTGATGGTACAGGCCCTGCGTGTAGCTGTGCTCCACAGTGGTTTTGCTGATGCAAACCTGGTAGAAGATGTTGCCGAGGGACAGTATCATCGTCATGCGCTGCGGTTTCTGCGACTGAATCTTCTCTGACTGGTAAAGTTTGAAGAGCTCTTTGACCAGTTCGTAGGTAGGCGTCTTGATGTTGATGGGGAGCGTGGCGAGAATAGAGGCCATGCGGGTTTCGGTGATCTTGTCAGTGTTGATGCCGTCCACGATCTTCATCACCGCCGGGTTGGTACCAGTCATTGCCAGAGTGTCCCAGAAGATGTCCTTCTGGCCCTGATTCGTGAGTCCCGTGTACACCTTCTCCAGTTCGTCGTAGCTGAGCCAGCTGAAGGCGCGCTCAATCTCCACGACGTAGCCGGTCACATCCTGCTGGACTGGGTCGGGCACCTGGTTCAGGGACTGGTCCACCTTCTGGATGATGGTTTTGACGAGGGCCACCAGCTGGTCCTGGGAAAGGGTACTCTGGATGAGGTTGACAGGCGCGCCCGGAACGTGTGTGCTCAGCTGCGGTGCCGACTTGAGGTCGGGCATCTTCAGCTTCTGGCCGTTAGCGATGGGGTACTGGAAGGCCAGGTCATGGTGCGACTCCGGTGTCTGCGGCTCGCCAAAGCCGGGGCCCATGGGTCCGTTCTGCTGCAGGAAGAGCGTCTGGTTGGTGACGGTCCACAGCTGCTCCGTCTCGTGTCCGTACGGGAACATGAGCGCCTCGCTCTCGGCCACCACCGACTGGATCTGGAAACTGCTGCGGTCGCCGTCGAGCACGTAGCGCGCCGAAGCGCTGCGGTTCGAGGCGGTCAGGTAGCAGTCGTCGGAGCGGCAGGACACGGCGCCGGGCGTCATGTGCTGCCAGTTGGGCCGCGACTTGCAGTTCTGGTAGTTCTTGGTCTTGGTGACCATGAAGGGCTGGAACTGGTTGGACTTGGGCACCTCGATGTCCGGGAACGAGCTCTGGGAGAGGATCGTCAGCTCCTCCAGCATGTCGGCCTTAATGTTGTCCGACAGGCGGGGTGTCGTCTCGTACAGCGTCTCGCACTCGCCGCCGATGCTGTCCTCCATGACGCGGAAGAAGTCGGCCTGCTCGCCACTCTGGTAGCCTCTCGGCTGCGCCATGCTAGGCGTATCGATGGCTTGGTGTCGCTGCAGGTCCAGCTGGAACATCTGCGCGATCGACTTCTTGATGTTTACTACCCAGATGGACTCGCCCTGCGTGGTGATGACCCTGCTGACCACGCCGCCGTTGAGCTCCACTTTGAAGACCTTGCCCAGCTCCTGCTGGTGCTGCTGGATCGGCGAGTACGGCATGCTGAGGTGCTGGCGCCACTGCTGTTGTGTGTTGGCGTTCTTCAGTTCACCGTGCTGAATAGACTCCAGCTTGATGTACAGGTTGCGGGCGGTGGGCACCTGGATTTTAACATTCATCTTCATTCCGAAAACGGACCACTGCGATTGAAGGCCGGGGATGCCGCTCGCCTGCTTCGCCTCATACATGTAGGTGTACTGCCGCTTGGGCTTGAAGCCCAACTCAGCAGTACACGCTGCCACTGCGAACACAGACGGGAAAAATGACATCAGCGTTATTCAGCTTTGATGACTATGCACTTTTCTGTAGTTTCTCCTAGTTTATTTATCGAAAGGTCTTATTGATTTCTTGAAAGAACCTGGACACGGTCCGCACCGTCCTCTGACGTCACCTGACCTTAAGTGCGACCGCTGCCACCGGCCACAGGCCATCCCAGTCAGGGGCAAATAGCGAGCGCCGAAGCGACTTGAACCCGGACTGCCACTACCGGGTGGGGTCAGAAGCCCAGCGCTCTCCCAACTGAGCTACAGGGGCGGACAAAACCTCGAATACATAAAATGTTTATGTAATGTTACTGCTGGTTGTTTCTCATAATAGGCCAGTTCTTACTCCTCGTAAAGGCCTCAAGAACATAGAACAAATAGTTCCTCTTGTTTACAATTTTGTACTGATGTTGTGCAAAGCAACTGTTAAAATATGTTAATATAAAATCAATATGCGCTTGATGATGGAAAGTGTAAGTGTAAAACAATATTTTGGTTTGAAGTAGGAATATGTTTGAATATTTTGAAATAATTTGGCAATTGTTTCAAATCAATCTGGAAACCAGACTTGTGCTTGATTCCGCTTCAGCGGAATCGATTCCGATTCCATGTCAGGCCAGATGGGTCTAATTCCGATTCCGATTCCAATAGATATTTTACTAGGGGAATATATTCCGTATCCGATACCAGGGCACCTAAAAAGCTTGATTCTGAATCCGATTCCATTGATTCCACTCTGCATAAAAAAAAATCTGATCATATCTATATTTTGTACAAATGACATAAATGACACGAATAGTAATATTAAATATATCACACAGGTATATTTACTATGCCTATTTTATCATAAAACTTCAAATAATTTCATGAATTTGTTGAAGATCGTTGTATGTCTCCACCTAAATAAGTATAGATACTGATTATATTTATTGACCCTCATTAGGCAAAAAATCATCGCTTAGCGTTGCTCTATGTATGCATGCTCAAAGAAACAAATTGCCTTCAGGGAAGTTTAAATTCATGGTCAGAATGAGTTTTACGATAAGACGGAATCACTTGAAATTCACATTGATTCCAATTCCGATTCCATCATTTATCTCAAAATGATTGACTCCACCTGATTCCGATTCCACCCAGATGCCAATGGAATCGAATCGGATTCCGATTTGAGTACAAACGGAATCAATTCCGGAATCGGATTCGATTCCACTGGAATCAAGCACAAGTCTGCTGGAAACATATACCTAGCCTGTAATTTGGCAATTGTTTCAAATCAATCTGGAAGCATATGCCTAGCCTACTAAGCCTGTTTAAATCATTTTAAGTTTGGCGTAGAAACTTTGATACAGTCAGCTTTACATGCTTACGACCATTCCAAAGGGACACAGATGAAAACGAACAGAAAACATCACAAGAAAAGGAATGGAAATTTATTGCATTTTGTATTTCAATTCTCTGCATTCCCCCCAAAAAGTATTCACACTTAAAGGGATTGTCCCACCCTTTTGAAAGTTGTCGAATCACACTTAATTGTATGTATACATGTCAGGCGAGGTCAGCTGAACATGTTCGTGAACTTTTTAACGACAAAAAAAATTATCTTGGAAAATATTCAACTTTTAGTTTTAAGCGGAAAGTTGGGTTGGTGGCGTCATTTTTTTTAAAATAACGGAAATCCTTTGTGCTGCCAAATGTATGGCGCAATTTTTTGTCGACATCTATTGCGCAGAAAAAGCGAACCACCCGGTGTCTAGATTGGCTTAGATTGCGAACCACCCGGGGATCGAGAAATGAAAGACGACAATATTCCAAGGCTGACCTTAAAACAAGTCGACTATCATTACCAGTTGGGTAAAGAGACGACGCTGTCGGTTTAGAGGCCCTATTCAAATACACATGGGCCTTATTTTTTACAGATGTCAAAATCAATCTCGAATATCTTTTTGATTAGATCATTGTGGTTCTTTTAACTGCTACCATACTTAATTTCACTGCCAAGCCATCAAAATGGCTATATCAACTCAAATATAATGTTAAGGTGGGATAGTCCCTTTAAAGGGAAATATTCACCTTTTGATCTTTTTTTCCTGCATTATCTTATGCAACATGTAGGGGAGATCGGGGTCACTTGGCCGCCCGCATGTTTACGCTCTCTGGTAACCCTGAAGGAATGCATTTGAACCTGTCACATTTCTCGGCGTTGGGAGTAACAGGAGCAAAAACAACAACATGCATGCTTTTATAGTTTTCTTCAAAACTAATGGAACGGAAATTTTCACCCAAAAACGTAACTTTTACTTCCGTACGAACCTTTGTATGGTGTCTAGTGTTTGGGTCGCATCAAAATTCCGACAATATGGTGCGATGTATCAGCAATTCAAACAACTGCGTGACCGATTTGCTAGTTTTAGCGATATTTTTGGCGAGTGTGCGGAATGTTTTTATTCAAAAACCGTTCCGGGGCGACTTGACCGATGCGCTGGGGGTGAATTGGACGGGCGGCCAAGGTTTTGTACAAATGATTATACTAATCGCACTTACTCTGTGCACAGGTCTCTCATGCTCACCTACGTCAAGCGCATGGGCAGATCTAGCCGTGTTTTTTTTTGGGGGGGGGGGGCAAATCCAGTGGCGTATTTCCAAAACGGGGGGAGCAGGCCGTCAGCCGTCAGCGAAAAGACCGGGGGGGGGGCAAAACCTATTTTTGTTTCCCTTGAACAGTCTGGGGGGCTCACCTACGTCAAGCGCATGGGCAGATCTAGCCGTGTTTTTTTTGGGGGGGGGGGGGCAAATCCAGTGGCGTATTTCCAAAACGGGGGGAGCAGGCCGTCAGCCGTCAGCGAAAAGACCGGGGGGGGGGGCAAAACCTATTTTTGTTTCCCTTGAACAGTCTGGGGGGCATGGCCCCTTGCCCCCCCCCCCTGGATCCGCCTTTGGTCAGGCGTGGCAATCGTGCCGCGTACACACGTGACCAGCTGCTGGCTGCGGCGGAGCGGGTGCGGAATGGCGCCTTCCTGAAAGTCGTGTCTGCCGAGACCGGCATCCCCGTCCGGTATATTCGGTGACAGAAGAACGACGGCACCGGGTCAGGCAGCCGCGTTGCAAGACGGTGTTCACAAAATGCTCTCCTGCTGGGCGACCATACCCTGGTCTGCTAACGTCTTTCGTCGTTGAAGCTGACTCACCCGCCGTGGGGATTACCTACTCCATCCCAACCCCCGGCCAAGTGACCCCACCCCCCGGCCAAGTCGCCCCGGCCCCGGCGTGACTTGGCCGGTTGAGTGACCTGTACAAATGTGTAAATGTTACTAAAACGAACTGTACTATCGTTGTATGCTTAATATACCGGAACAACAAATACATTTGACACCTATTAGCATTGTGTAAGTGATCAAATGTGACCATGATTTTAAAATATATTTTTGAAAAAGCGACCAAGTGACCCCGGTCTCCCCTATGGTATTCAATTGATCTTGAATTTAAAAATGAAATCACAACTTTTTCAATTCCGATTTTTTTCTTCTCAAATTTAAAAAGCAAGTACATATACTTCTTTCGAAGTTCAATATCGGGGTTTTCCCTTCACTATTGGAAGCGCGACATATCTGGCGCCTATCTTTCAATCTGTTCAACGTTGAATAACTCGTTGAATTACCGCTCAACAAATCGCATACACTAAATACGTCGTATAGGTGGCCAAGTTAATCCGCCGAATTTATCACGGTTTTCTGAAATGTTTATTGATTGATTATGGGAAATCGGTTCAGATAAATGTTTCATGTGTGCATTGTATTGTATTGAATACCTGTATGTTGAAAATGCATGGGGGAAACATCCATTTTTTAATGAGTCTAGAACACTGAATAGGTCGTCGTCCGAGGCCAAACTAAACTGCCGATTTCAACGCATTTTTTTGCAAATGCCTGATGATTGTTCATAAAAGTTTGGTACATATAAAAGATAGAGTACAGGAAACATGTTACGTACTTTCATGATAAATAACAATGAGTAGGCAGGCTAATTTTATATCGGACAGTGGATTCGTTACCGAGTAGGTACTTGCTGAGTACTGACCGTTATAAGCGTTGCTTATCAACTTTAACTTGAAATATCTTTCGGTAGGAATGTTCATATGCAAAATGTGATGAATTTATAATATGTTTTGGTCTCGTCTGTTGATTTCAAGTAATAACTCCATTTTTGTAAAAAAAACGGTGAATATTTCCCTTTAATGGGAAATAAAGACCTTTTGATTTATTTATCTGCATTATCTTATGACACATGTATGGTATCAAATTGATTGCGTCTCAATTTAAAAGTGAAATAACTTTTTAGATTTCTAAAATGATTTTTTGGGGAAATAAAAAAATATGTATTCACATACGGTGACGAACAGTATGTGATTTTTCAGTAGTCAGTGAGTAGTCAGTTAGGTTAGGTTCAGTACTTCAGTATGCAGTAGTCCATCACTATCTCTGGTTTGAATGCTGATTTGTAGACAAGTCAAAAATGAAGTAAGTGCGCCAAGAAGTGTGACGACGTCCCTGATGGTCAATGAAACAAATCGCCGACACAGCCCCGTTGGGTGCATAAGTGAACTTCCGATTTCATAGCCAGTTTTCCCAATATTTGTTGATTTTTTTTTTGAAGAACATGGCTCATTTTCGTGATAAGCTAAAGCAGTGTTATAGACAGCCAGAGACCAAACAAAACAAAACTACTAATGTTGAAAATAAATTAACCAATTTTCACAAATTGAGGGTCGCAACCACTAACTGGGCCGCCGTTGGGTGCATAAGTTAACTGCTAATTTGGTTACCTTTGTATTCAATGTTTTGGAATTGTTAAGGATATAAGGGCACATAATCACAGTAGACAGAGCGCAAAACATATTCCATACAATTTTATCAAAAAACATTACAAGAGAAGCCCGGAATTCGATGGGAAACCAAAATTCGCTACCAAGTACTTGAGAGTGCCGACCATTATATGCGTGGATCGCTTATCAACTTTAACTTGAAATATATTTCAGTAGGAATGTTTATATGCAAAATGTGATCAATTTACAATATATTTTGGTCTCGTCTGTCGATTTCAAGTGATAACTCCATTTTTTTGGGAAAAGGTAATTATTTCCCTTTAATGGTCTGGTCTGGCATGAACTTTCTGGAACTTTCTGGAGGAGCTTTCTGGAAATGTTGAGAATATTCACAAGTGTTGAGTTAATTTACGAATGCTTGATGAACATTTTTTTTTTAGTTTCTAATTTGCTTCAAAATCTCAACAGAGCTTAGCATAGTAAATCACATATTGATTCTGGGTTTCCTTAGCTTCGCAAACGCTGCCCGAAAACGAACATTATTGTATCAACTGTTAACATTTATTCTAGTACATGTCAAGACTAGTGGCCATCACCGCCAGGTAAATAAATAACAAAAAAACAGCGTCAAAACGATGGGAAAGGAGGAGTGAGTGATGTTTACCATTTAAGTTTGTTAATCGGTGTCTCATATATCAACCATTTGAGTTGTTAAGCTTAAGTGACAACGCCTCTATAAATGCTTTTCGCATGCCCTGTTTGGTATCTAAGCACGATTTGTCTTATGTTGAGTGCACTCCAGTATTTTATCGGAATTGTATTATTATTTTACTTGTGTGAAGTAAGAAGCTGCCAAGGTTTTACACTTCGTTTTATAGACCATACTTAAAGTTGTATAGTAATGGAGCTTTTAAAATAATACAACGGCGTGTCTTATTTTGTTTCAGTATTTCGATGTTTGTGGGCACCTCAATTTCGTCATTTAGTAAAGAACTCTTTACGGAAGACTAACATTGTCAACAAATGCATTTGTTCTTGCTCTGTTGTTCCACTAATTGTCCTCATGTTCCTCCCCCCAAACTGAACTGTGGATTGATGGTTGAAATTTGGACACCGTCTACGTAAAGGAGTAACGACTCGTAGCTTCAAGCAACCAAGTCGCTGGGGCGCATGATTAGCGCATGACACGAGCTGCAATAACACAAATCCACATTGCCTTACTACTGGGAAAACGGGCATTGTAAATGTATAGAATGCGAAAAAGGGGCAAATCTGCGTGCAATTCCGGGCTGATATCTCGAAACTATATACTGCAACGACATGGAACAAACACGGCTCTTTAAAGAGTTGAATAGGCTGGTTAATGCTGTATTATGTATATGTGAGCCAGTGAGCAGCATATGACATGTCTCAAGAAATGTCTTAAAGGGAATATTTCACCTTGGGAAAAATATGTGGATTGATGTAGAAGAGTGCCCTGATTACGGTTCTGGTATTCGTTTTTGCGGGGGAAAATAGCGATTTGTTATATTTTGAAGGGAAAAAATATTGATATTTTTATATGTAACGTCACAAGAATATTGAGTCACCAAAATGGGTTGTGACGTCATAACATCAAAAGTTTCTCCTTGAATCAGAATATGTAAACAACACTAGCAAGGCTCAAATAGCGAAAACAAATTACGTTAGAAATATCAGTGGTGTAAAAATGACGTAAGCAAAACGTAACGAGATTTGTCCATTAAAAATAAAACCAAATATACCCAACGGTTTTTTTTGCTCGTTGAAACTCAGCAACTAGGTCGTTTTGTAAGGAAAAAGTTTCAGATTTGAAGATGTCTCAGTACGCATCACAATCTGGCTATCTCAGTTAAAAACTAATGTTAAAAATGAAATATTCCCTTTAAGGAATTATCTTATTGGTTATAAATTGTTTTGACGATTAGTATCAGAATTCGGTGCATTTTCGCTTCAGGTCTAATTGTGTAAAATAGCAGGGTGTTTAATTATAATATTGTACGGAAATGAAAAGGCTTTATTGCCATCTTTATACATAACATTATCGAGAATGTTAACTATAGTTCGAAACTAATATCTGCGTTAAGCAGTGCTTTTTGATAAACGTCTCGATAAACATCTTGATAAACGTTCGATAAACGTCTTGATAAATAATTGCAACACCCGTACCCCAGCATAAACTTCCCTGTATGTAATGTCTCACTGTAAAATTTAAGATACTAATTAAGATTTAAGATATTAAGATATTCTAAGATAAGATAATTTAAGATAAAATTAAGTCTTTGATTTCAGCAGTTTTAACATTAAATCATCCTGCACTCAAAACGGTTCTACTGAATAATTTTCGTTATAGACGGAATGGCTTGGAATGGTATTATTCTATTTCATAAGTACGGACATGAAAGTAGAAGCTTTATCGCGGCACAGAGGGAGCAGCGCCAGCGGCAGTCGTGGCGGCCGCGAGCCAACACTTACCGAGCAGCAGAAGCAGCAGGGAGGCGGCTATCTTGCCTGTGATGACCCCGAACTCTGACGCCGTCGGTGGCTGGCCGGCCGGCTTATATACGAAGTGGGTGGGGGCTTGCTTGACGGGCCGGAAGGTACACCGGCCGGGGTCAGCCGGGAACAGAGTGCAGGGGCCCGCAGTTGCCATGGTACACGCTTGCCATGGCTTATTACGAGCAAGCGCGCTCGGCCTTCCGTGGTGTAAGGGAAAAATCTGAATATGAGCGACCCGACCCGGCCGGTGGCGACGCTTTTGAGAAGCTAATATCTCTGCAATTGCACGGCCGATTGAAAAGCGGGCTTCTTTGCTGAGCAGTCCCATCCAATCTACCCTGTTTGTGACCAGTGCTGACTCGCGTGGGTGACTACCGCTGCTCGTGGCGCGTGTCGCGTGAAGGGGGTTGAAAAGTGTTTTCTCGCAAAAACTCTGCAACGGCTGAGCAGAGTATGTGCAAATTTGGTGTGTGGTTAGGGGCCCCTCAGCCGCCACTTTCCCACAAGTCAGGGTTGAGGTGACTGCACGTGCGCACGTGCACACCCCTATTCTCTATCTCAGTACGGTTGAGCCGATTGTGTTCAAATTTGGTGTGTGGTTCCTCCCAGCCGCCACTTTCCCACCAGTCAGGGGTGGGGTGCCTCTGGAAGTTTGCACGTGCGCACCCATTTTTTGTATCTCAGAAACTACTTGCCCGATCGAGTTGAAATTCGCCATACATTTCTTTCGCGCTCGCTCGTTCATCGCTAACTTCGGCGCCTTACTGGTTTATAGGCTGTTTGTAAGCAAACATCTGTTGTAAACGCTTTGCGGAGGGGTAAGCCACCTGAACCCTCGCTTTGCCTATGAAATACGATCTATCTACCTGCGATGCCTTGCGGTTACTACGTTTGCACACGGTACAACTAGCCCGGGGCTACGTCTACCCGACGGAG